>JAJONR010031897.1:0-264111 GCA_029582245.1 Solanum etuberosum
GGGGTGGGGGTGAGCTTAGATTTTCACTTTTGGTTAGGAAGAAAAAGTTGAGAGATCTATCTTTTGGAGTGTCAGCCCTGAGAGGATATTGCAGAGGATGGAGGAGGTAAAACTTTTCAACTTCCATTTCAGCTGTATCAGAGATAGGCCATTCACAACTGTTTTTCTCAAATCTTATCTTATCCACTATTACACATGATATATGAGGTAATATTTGTTAATTTATGTAATGCTTTATGACATATTTGCAGTTCCGCTCACTGTCGGACCAAATATATCGCAGTACTGAGCATCACAAATTTGTGAGGGAACAAGTTGTTAAACAGGTATTTCTCAAACATTTTTGTTAGTTGCAACATCATTTCAATACTATGGTTGCATGTGAGCCGTAAAAAAGAAAAAAACAATAGTTGCATCTCAGCAGAAGGGCTGCATCCAGCTTCCAAAAAACAGAACTGGGGAAGTGTAACAAAGAGGTGCCAATCAAGCCAAAAATTTACATATGCATATCTATTCTAATACGAAGTTAAATTAAATCATGGTTGTGCATTTTGATCATGTCATTCAATTTACTTCTTTGTAGCTATTGGTTACTTCTAATTATTGTTTTTATCAGCTCAAGTCCCATAGGGAGTTGTATGAAGGTTATGTTCCAATGGTGTATGATGAATACTTGAAGAAAATGAGCAAGTAATGCCTGAAGCTCCTTTCAGTTTGTCTTTCTTATTTTATGAGTATGCTCTTATTGGACTGGTCCTTCTGACAGGGCTGGCGAATGGGGTGATCATGTAACTTTGCAGGCTGCTGCAGATTCAGTATTATTCTCTTCCCTATCCTTCGTGTTCTGGTGTTTTTGTGTTCCACAATAATTTGTTGAATTGATTTTTTGGGAAATTATTCTAGCTTATATGGATGAAACTGATGGTTACTTGTAAGTAGATTGAGTGGAACACCAAAATTTGGGCTACGGTGGTAGTTTTGAGGTCTGTTGAAATTGATTGGTTATATGATGGGGCATTAGAAGTGAACTATTTACAAGCTAGCCTTCAGTGCCATTCTAGATTAAACAGGGGTCTGGTGCTTGCTTAGTCAGGTAACCCCTGTTTGGATAAGCCGGCTTCAGTTCTTATTAGAGGATGGATCTTCTTAACAGAAGGAAGCTCTTAATGACATATTTGGATAGATTCCATTCTTAGTGAAGTCTTCAGTGCTATTGTAAGTTGTACAATATGACAGTTCTCTTTAAAACAATGAACAATGAGCAGTAGGCATTAAAAGTTCTTATCATTTTTAGGCAATCTGTTTATTAGATCAAGTGAAGTGACTTTGTATTCAATGAGTCGACTCTGCCAGTATTTGCTCTTGATCCCAGCAGCTTTGATGGCTTAAATGTGTCTCTCAATGAGGCGTTATGAAATTTTGGCATAAAGTGGCATAAAGCCTCTCTCAAAATATTATAATAGGAAGAGCTTATGTGTTGACAAAAATATGAGCTCTTCGGATTTCTTAAGTAAAACCCTTGGATTTTACACAATTGCCAATGGCTTCTTGATTTTTCAGAGAGAGAGAGATTGCCCCTGGCTTGAGTTACTTTGGGTTCCAAGTCAGTGTCCCAATTCTTGTTGATGGATTTAGGTCTTCTTGATGTAAATTCTATCTCTGACCTCTTCTGTGTATGAACTGCAGTTTCTTGACTAAGAATTTCTGAATTCTGTTTTTGTGACCTTGTTATTCTAGGCTCTAGCTAGGAAAAATAAAACTCATAAAGATCTGAAATTCGATATATCATAGGCAAACAAAACATTATAAATTCAAAAGAAATGAGAAATGTATCCTGATAAGATCTGTTATTAGGAATTTCAGGGGAAGCATGTTGAGGAATCTGAAAATAGATTTGCTTATGACTTATCATTCCTTTGCTTTGTCGCTTTTGGTTCATTTCTGAGTGGAGCATAAAACCTACTACCATTTATAGAAGACAAACATAAAACTGTGTTCTGTATCACGAAACATTCTTTGTTGACTTTCATCAACCAGAAGAAATTTGGGTTGGTTTTGTTTTTTCGCAAACAAGTGCAAGGAGAATTTAATTAAGGTCTCTTCCTAATGATTGCTGGATGAAATTTAGTTATTCACATTGTGTCCCTGCAGTCGTCACCCATGCAACACATGCCAAAACTGATAGTGATAACAACATGTTATTTTGCCCCCAAGGCCTAGCTCGAGTGGCAAAAGGTGGAGGATTTGTGGCTTAGGTCGCAGGTTCAAGCCCCACACCATGCAATGCGAAGCCCGGTATTTAAGTGGAGAAGGGTAGAGGGGCGGGCCCATTATCCACCGAGTTTAGAAGGCTGTGGTTGGTCCAAAGGGCGGGTCACAGACGGATTTCTCAGTTATCAAAAAAAAAAACATGTTATTTTATCAAACTAGAAATCAGTGGCAAGAAGAACAACCCTCTAAAGCAGAGGAACTCTTTATCTGTAGATTTTAATACAGGGTTTCAAAAGGCTAAAGACTTGCTTACTTTAGAATCAATATGTTGTTCTGTAATGATTCTAAAATGTAAATCATCTTGTACCTTATTTCCATATTTTGGTGTTTCTAGCCTCTTTGTGTAAAAGATATAGTTACTGTTATGGGGAGCACACTTTTATTTACTTAGTTATATTCATCTAAAAGGTTAAGTTGTTAGTGATAGTACACTTTTATTCACTTAATTATATTCTCAACATGCTCCCTCCCGTGCGGGCCATTCTTTTTCATGGGTCAAGCTTGTGGAAATTCTTTTTAGGCTTAATACATACATTCTCCTGAGGTTGTCCCCATATTTCTGTTACACACCCCTTGACCACGTGAATTACCCTAGACACCCAAATTTGTGTAAAGTGTAGCTTTTACACCACTTTTGTGTTTAACCACTTCAGAAAACAGGGTGTATTTTCACGCACTAACAATGGTGTGATGCGTGTCATTAGTTTTTTAAAAATAGAACACTTACAATTACAATTATACCCCTTAGCCATTCTCCCTTCATCTCTTTTTCTTCGGTAATGCAACTCCACCGCCGTAAACCACCAGAAAACCCAGAGCCATCACCTTCCTATTCAAACCAAAACATAGGAACTTAAATCAATTTTAGTCCCAATTCCAGATTTAAATTTAATCCAAAAAAATAGGACTAGAACTCTCAAACTCCATCATCCTCCTCACTTGCAACTGCATTACAAACCCAGAATTTTTCCGGCGGAGAGAAAGAGAGACCTGCATAGAAATTTAAATTTACATATGTTGGGAACTTCCTTCCTACTAGCTGTTTACTGCATATGGGTAAAAATGGTGATATTAAATCCCTCATCTGAGATAGAGGAGCCATTCTCTGGATCTTGGCCAGAATTTTCTCCATTGACCATTTCTACCTCCTGTTTCTTCACACTCTTGAGTCCTTTTTAGAATTGGCAAATAGGAAATGAATTATGCAGTAGAATTATGGTGATTTATTATGGTAGCTTTCTGGTACGAAAAAACTGATGGAGATAATTTTAAGGTGGAAACTTGTGATTTTTGGCTGGTAGTAATGGCAATGGTTAAGAGGAGGTGGTGCTGGTGAAGAAAGAAGGTGAAAAAACTATCAATTTTTCCTTTAAAAAAAAGAATATCATTGAAAAAATAATAATCTTGTTTTAGCATTCATTCGTCAGTTCTGTGTGTCAACACAAGTGTGACACATAGGTGGTAAGGTGTGTTATAGACACTCGTTTGAAATGTTTGGGTGTGGAAACCCAAAGGGTAGCGGCGGCAGGTTTTCCTTTTCATCAAAAAAAAATGTTTAGGTGTGGAAGATGATTCTCGTGGTCAACAATTATGTAACAGGGATTTGGGGACTACCTCAGGGGGCAATCTATGTATTAAGCCTTCTTTTTATAATGCTGGTGGTGAGGCTCGAACCAATCATCTCAGTATGCTTTGATACCATGTTGAAGTGTGTGACCTTCTCTAAAGGCTTAAGCGGTTGGAGAGTACACTTTTATTTACTTAATTATATTCTCTATGTTATCTTTCTTCCAGATTTTTTGATTCACAAGCAATTCTTTTAAATTCATTTTGCATCTTGAAAGCAACGATTTATCATTTCTATTATACTTAAAATAAATACTTAATGAAGAAACGCACTATAACTCTTAAGAGAACCATACAAAAGTTAGAAAACAAATGTTGCTATTATAATTTATAGGGACTCATTGTTCGCTTTGTTCTGGAGAACGATGCATGACATGGATGTGTTCTTTTATGCTCTCCCAAACCCCAATTTTTTGCTTGAAGCAGTTGATCAGGGATGTCGCCGCTTTTTAGGATTTGATCCGCATAGATTGATTCTGAATTTTCTTCCTGAAGAATCTCAGTCCTTGGTGAATGGTTTGGAGTTCCCCAGTTGGTATCCTAAAAAAAGGAAGAGACCTTTGGTTGATTCCTTTCAGTCATTTCTCCTTCTCTTTTCCTAACCCGGAAGATCCTAATTTCTCTCTTTTATTGTCTATTATCATATGAATACAATGATGATGTATTCAAGTGTGTATTTTAAATTTTCAAATGGTGACTGATGTTTATTTCGATGTTATTACAGTATGGTGTTAAGATGTTTGTCATTACATCATTTAAGGACACCTGCTACATTGAGATTCTTCCACAAAGTCTGAAGTCAAACAGAAGTAAGTTTTCATTTTATTTTCTTCAATGAGTATTTTCTCTGTTGTACATTTGTTTTATATCAAGGGAAAAGACTCAAATATTCCATCGAACTATTAGAAATTGCTCATCTATGTCATCCGTAAAAAATATGGCTCATTTATGCCATTGCCGTTACAAAACATGATCATTTATGCCATTAGTTTTAATAGTGGTTTTGTAAAACTAGCTTTGCCACGTGGCCTCTTGTTAGACGTCCACGTCACCAAATCGGACTCATTAAAAAAATAACCCACCGACACTCTACTCATTTTCCTAACCCAACCCAGTGTGATACCATAGGCCCACATTGTCATCAATAAAGGAAACAAGTGCATCAAGATCCTCACCTGGCAACTGGTACTTTATACAAATCTCTGCGTTGCAATTGCAGAGAAAATTCACCTTTGCAGCCACGTCAGAAAACTTGACGTTCCGATCAACGGTGAGGAGTTTGGTGTCTCCGCAGACATAAGAGAGTTGATGGTCGTGAGGACACAGCTGATTTTTTCTCCATAGCTACACATAAGCTTAACCTTTTGATGTAGTTCGCTTAGATCCTTAAGTATAGTAAATTCTTAATAATACAACATAATCATACTGAATGACTTACCAGGTCGATTTAATATATGAAATGGATCATATGTCATGGATGTTTTGTCCATCTCCTTTCTTTTTTCGTGGGAGGGAAGAATCAATATCATCAGTGCTACTAATTTATTACATTATTAGTAGCACCTCCTTCTCTTTCTTTTCTTCCTCTGTATGAAAGACTGAATGATTTGCATTCTTAATTGATACAGTCATTATTTTGAGCTTTTGGGCTGAAGTGCACTACAATTCAATCTATCCACAAGGAGGTAAATGACCTTTTTTTCTTCTTCTTTTTTCTAGTTGTGGTAGAGAATGCATTTAATAGTTATGCCCCTGTAAAAGCCATGCTATTTTATTGAACAGATATTGGTATTACATTTATTTTTGTTTCAACATATCTTTTGCCTATTAGAGAAGTTTCTTCTAATTAGTGTCTGATGGAAATTTACAACTTCCTGAAAGCTCCCTTAATCTTGAACTCCCCCTTCAAATCTCTTCCACATTTGCCAAGGTTTTGAAATAGAAAAAGTAGTACTGCTATTCCACATTCGTCATCTTTTGTTTGCTAATCAATGGTCATCAATCTATTCTTCCCTGATACTTCATCTCATAGTGCCTAATTGGAAGTCCATAAAGACAACTAGCTCAAAATTCAGTAACCATTTAGGTTGAACTGGTATACTCCCAGCTTATTTAGCTGACTAGCTGTTGCAGTAGCGATAGGGAAATAAACTGCAGTACTGGTTACTCATTGCCAATTTATTACAGAGTATCCTGCTGGAGAAACAAGAACAAGAAAAAAATGGTGGCAGCTAGGTTGAGACACCTGCACAGCCAGCTTCTTTAGGAACTGCGCACACCTAATTATCACGAGAATTAGGGGCTCTGTGACAACAATTCTAACTCCGGATTGTATATATTTTTTTCTCTTTCTCTGAGGTATACTACAGTTTTGCCAATTTTACGGCTTTCATTCTTTGTGTATATATCATTTCATTTAGTTAGCTCTTCCATTATTAATTTATATACAATGCTGCTTTTGTGTTTTATTTATTTTCCTTTCCATTTCAAAGTAAATTAAATTTGATGTTGTCCAAGGTTGTCTTCATCCTGCCTCAAGGAAAAAGTTTAGTAGGTTTGGAACCAAAGTAACGCGAAAAAAGAACCAAATAGACCGAAGTAATGGACATAATCAAATTTTACAAAAACTTGTGTGCTTCCCTTTAACCAATCAGGCCTAATAGTGCCAAGGTCATTAAGGTCAATGGACACATATAGCACATTAAGTTAGTGCATTATATGTGTCGCCCTAGAGTGGTGTGATGGGCACTAAATGTCTCACTTGACTGAGTATATCAGACATAACTCATATAATTATACTTCTAACAGCTTGGGCCAACAAGGCCGTCATATGCTCAACTCATAAAGAAAGTTGAACGGACCAACAAGGTCTCTATAGAGGATATTTGCATGAAAACCATCCCAATGCAGATATATACATTAGGTCGACGAGGCTAGAAACTAGAATGTCAGCTAACAGCAAGGCCAATATGCCACTCAAAACATATTAACACATACCACATGTCTACAAGTCTCAAAAGAGTGTCGTATATATCACTGTCCATATGAACTACAACTTTAAGCCACAGACTCGAGAGTTCCAGGGGTTGTGGAGCTTACCAACAAAATGCAGAATGTGACAGTCACCTATCGGCCTGTTACATGAAATGCAGCCCCTAATGATGGGGCGTCAGTATGAAAAACATGTACTAGTATGTAGGACATAAATAGACATATAAAAGACTATAGTATTTAAATTGGAATCTGAGTACCTGGTCGGGCATATAACCTAGACTCAAGGGTCTTTCTAAACATCATGTACACAATTAGTGCAAATTTATGCCATACATATTTTTCTAGTGCAAATTTATGCCATACATATTTTTCTATCTACGATCATCGTTAAGGGGCTCGAAGAATTCAATGTAATAAATGGGGCATCATCAAGGGCCTTATATAATGCAACAAATGTGCATCATCAAGGGACCGTAATTATAATGCAATAAGAGGGCATCATCAAGGGCTCGGGCTCGTACATACTACCTCAAATGGTTATCATCAAGGTCCCGCCTATCATAGCATTTATCTTTTTATTTATCAAAGTTATCTACATATTTTGTAAAGAAACAACTCGGTATATTTTGGACTCAACTGCTACAAGTAGACTATAGACAGTTATGAACAAAGACCCATCAATTCTTAATATACTTCCTTGATTTGGCTTTTAGACTCGAGCACAATGAAGACTAGACTCGACTCGATATCAGATTTCGTGTTACCTTTTTAGCTTACGTTGAATCTTGTTCCAAATTAGACTAAATCTACGGTTCAATAACTCTTTTAAGTATTGTCAAGAATCAACTCCGAGTTCCATTAATTGTCTTCAAGAATTAAATGTAAAAAAAACTTCTATTCATCTGTTATAAGAACTTTCCCTGTTTTTTTAGCTCTCGGCACCGATTTTAGCAAAATTAACTCTTAATTTAACTTTAAAGATCTGTACATAGCCATCTAAATATCAACAAGATGTTTAGAATAAAGATATAGTCTAACTCATGGATTCTCAAGGATAGAGTATATGCAATAACACATCTCTTAGGCTTTCTCTCGGTACATATCATTAAGAAAAAAGATTCATGCCGAATGAAAATTTACATGGACATTACATACTTTTATGTCAGTTAACTTGGAGATATGAAAAAACCTAATATGTTACAACACCTTAATCTACAATAAATAACGATAGAGCTCACGTTAAGCTAAAGGACATTTAGTACACAATTTATCGAGTGACAAGCTTAGTTGTTAACTAATAATTCAACACTTCACTAAAGTTATGCTTCTCTTCCAGCTGAATATCAACAACAAACATAATTATATAGATCATTCTCCAAAATTCCAAACACGACAATATCAAGAAAATGCCTTAAAACAACTCAACTTTATATAACAATTTAAATACGATTTTTCGATCATCTATTTGTATGTTCTAGCTTACATAGCATAGCTATTATGTGGGTTCACTCAACGAAATATGAAGAGTGAAGTTATTACCTCAAAAAAGTATCAAAACACCAAAAAAATTTAGATTCATTCTCCTTGAAGAGTCCTTCAACCACAAGCAAAGAGGAGGAAACGAATAACACAACCTCTACGAACCTTCTAACGATAAAATCATGTCGAAATCTTGTAGTTTTTGTCTTTGGTTGAAGGGGAACCCTGAGAGAATGTTTAAGAATATTTACATTCTGAATTGGGTAAAAAAAGGGAGTTATAACGACGTTAGAAAGTTTTATATATCATCTGAAAATCTACACCACCTTAGGGGCCCATCTAATTGGTTGTCTGTATTATCTTGCGAAATTGTGAATATATCTCTGCTCCGACATCATATCGATAAACGGTTTGATGTGTTGAAAACTAAACTCGTAGACCTTCGTATTAATTAATATGTAGTAGGTCCTCTAATCTTTGTAGATTAGGAGATATTCATGTTCAAAGATAGACTATAAATGAAAGTGTTTGAAACACTTCGCCACAATGAACCTCTAACTTGAACGTTTGTGTTAAGGCTTTTCTTGACCTGAAATTGGATTTACATTTCAAATACTTTCATATATCTTCCTAAATAATATTATTCATTTGTATTCCCATTTGAATTTGTTGACGTCAACTAGTAGCACTTCCTAGTTGTTGTTAATGTTGAACTCTATTTATCTTTCTTTTTTTTTTTGTGTGTGAGGTTTAGTTGTTTTCTCCTTTTAGATTTGATATTATATGTTTTCATTCTTTGAATTGACGATTGGGTTTTGACATCAAAAATCCAAATTGATGATTCTTTTGCCTTCTGTTGGAACCTTTTGGAATGAATTGAATGACATTGTACTTGCAAAACTAACAACTAGTAGGGGTGTCAAATAGGCGCGTTGGGTTGAAATTGGAGAAACTAAAATGGACGGAATAAAAATTTGGGCTGGGACATGAACCATCTAATATGCCCAAATTACGCTTCACAATGAAGTATAAAGCGGTCTATGTTTTGATATAGAATCTAACTAGGTTGCGGTCGATTCCATAAGGAATATGGCTAGAAATCAGGTCAATGCAGTTATTTAATTTTTTAGTCAATTATTTTAAGTGGGTTTTGTAATAACAATCAACAATTTACAAATATTTATTTGAATTAATTATGAGAATGGACTATGACTTTGTTCCCCATGATTTCATAAATCAGCTAGTGTATTGTATTGGTGATTTGTTCTGGTGCTTAGCATGCAAAATTATAATTTCAGTACATCTACACATTGTTCAACTCTACTTAGATGAATGTCACTCTAAATACCTTCCGGTCTTTGAGTGTTTAAATTCTAACCCTTACCTTTATTTCGGATGAACTTTACCTTTACAACTCAAGTTATTAGAAGAGGGTTGGTAGCTTCAAATCTCTATTATTGATCTATTTTCTTATCCTATAACTCTTTGATTAACAAGTTAAGAATTAAGGTGAGTGATAATGTTTGTAACCTTTACAAAATATTCATGACAAAGAGAATAACAATATATGCATGCACATCGTACAAACATTACTTTTTACGTTACTTTACTTTGTTAATTCATCATAGTTCTCATAACCATAGTTATGAGACTTAGCTACTCATATCCACAAGAACTCAATCATAATTTATGGTTGAAAACATAATTATGAACTTACAAGAAGAAAAATCGAAATTTCAAAACTTGAATTACCAAATGAGAATCAATAATAGAGAATCAAAGTATTGAATTACTTGAAAACTCAACCGAAGTATGCTACAAGTAACTGCCAAAATCAAGATCTCAAAACAAAATGTGTAATGTAATAATAAAACCCTAGGAAAAATATTTATAGACAACACAAATTTTATCCTAAGCAAACTAGAAAATCAGGCCCGTTATTGTGCAACTTGTATGAGTCAGTATGGCTAGTGGTCAACTTGTGGTGTTCAGTAGTCAAAGTCATCCTGAGTACCTCCGGTTCAATTCACGACTCGTGATCTAGACCTGTGACTCCTTGTACGGGTCGTGGTAAGTTGTTGCCTTTACCAAGTCACATTTCTACGCTTCGTGGATACGACTCATACTATGAAAGTACGACTCATACCTCCACTCATGAACCCTGGTACCAATATTGCATATTCTCAGTAGTTTTCCATGATTTGCTTGTTATGGCTCGTAAAATGACCCATATTGCCTGAGTCGAGAATCATCAAGCCTCAAAAGTTTTATGCAGATGCTCACTATGGCTTATACCTTGATGGTACAACTCTTACATTGACTTGTACACTGAGCTTTGACTTGATACTCTCTTAACTTTCTCACAATCCTGCTTACGACTTGTACTATGAAACCATGGCTCATACTCAGGCCTGCTCAAGGGATACTTTGGCTCATTTTTCATAGTTTTAGCTTCATTACTTTTGGGATCCATTTTCCTGTACAAACACACAAAAATACATCATATCTACATAACCACACCTAAGAACACATAAAGTTTCTATGTTTTAAGCATCTAGAGTGCCGAAAAACCTCGGCACATCAACACCCTCAACTTAAAATGAGTGATTGCCCTCGAGCAACAAAATGACATTAACAATAACACTTAAGTACAAGAAACCTAGGATAGTTACGGTAGTCAATTTCATGTACATTTAAATTTTCCCTTGTTTCCAACACAAGACAAATGTGTGCACTTCAAAAATTCTCAACTCGACTCTAAAGGAACTATGAATGACATCATGCAATTAATAGACAATTATGCATACACGAACGAGTTGTGAACCTACAACCAGTAATCATACAATGCTTTCCTCATGTCGTCACAACAAAGAAGTCCCACACTCAATTTGCATTTAAACTGGTAGATAACAAGTACACACACTTACTAAGAAGTTCAAATAATGTATGTACAATATCATATGCTTATCCATATTTTCTACACCTTTGCGTTCAAACAGTCAATTCAGGATCATTATATGACTTTTGGTAGATTTGGGGCTGAGTGACTTGATCCTCCTTGACATTACACTACTTTTTACTCCACCTTTTCTAACTTTTACTCTTTTTCCTCACTTTATCTCAGTTCGTCTCGGTTAGGAATTTGCTTTTTCAACTGCAGTTAATTTACTTTTACTGCTTTATATTAGATAAGACTTATTCAATTAGTTGTTAGCTATCTATTCCTATTATTTAGGAGTAAGTTAGTGAGTTAGGAATCGGCTAGTCGTGGTTTTACTGCTTTCTGTTTTCATTCCAGTCTTATAAATGTAATCTGAAGACATCAATAAAAATGTTCTTCTACCGATATTCTTCTTGACTTCTCTGCTTTCTAATAACTCATACTTCAGAAATTTACCAACAATTGGTATCCTGAGCCTTTTTATCTTGTGGGATCTATAAGTATTTCTATGAGTGATTGTTTCAAGTGACTGAAGCACCACAACCAGAAACAACAAAAGATTAAACATGGAAGAAAGCTCAAGTTTCTCGGCAATGGCATCTCCTCTCTTCAATGGTGAAAATTTTCACATGTGGGCCG
Source organism: Solanum etuberosum (assembly GCA_029582245.1). Taxonomy (NCBI): domain Eukaryota; kingdom Viridiplantae; phylum Streptophyta; class Magnoliopsida; order Solanales; family Solanaceae; genus Solanum; species Solanum etuberosum. Next base: position 11,951 of record JAJONR010031897.1, read on the forward strand.
TGAGGATGAAAGCTTATCTCGAAGCTTTAGATATTTGGGAAGATATCGAGGAAGACTGGAGTTCTTCCACTACCAGGAAACCCAACAATGGCTCAACTCAAAAATCACAAGGACGAGAAAACCAGAAAATCTAAGGCAAAGGCATGTTGTTTTTCAGCAGTCTCTTCAACAATTTTCACTCGTATCATGTCTCTAAAATTAGAAAAGGTCATCTGGGATTATCTCAAGGCAGAATATGAAGGAAATGATCGTATCAAAGGTATGCAAGTGTTGAATCTCATTAGAGACTTTGAGTTACAGAAGATGAAAGAATCGGAAAGCATCAAAGAATACTCTGACAGGCGTATGAACATAGCAAACAGGGTAAGATTACTTGGTTTCGAGTTTAAAGACTCACGTATTGTTGAAAAGATTCAGGTTACTGTACCTGAAAGATTGAAGCCACTATTACCACTTTGGAGAACACCAAGGATTTGTCAAAAATTACTTTGGCGGAATTATTGAATTCCTTGCAGGCTCAAGAACAAAGAAGGGTTATGAGAGAAGATGGAATTAGAGAGGGAGCATTGGAGGCCAAACATGAAGATAGTGAAAGATTTAAAAAGAAACAATAAGAAGAACCAACCAACAAATGGAGAAGGAGCAACTCGCTACAACAACAAAAGTAAAGAAGGTAGCTTCAAAGGAAAATATCCTCCTTGCAAGCATTGCGGAAAGAATGGACACACGCCATATAAATGTTGGAAAAGGCCAGATGCTAAATGCAGTAAGTGCAACAAACTCGGGCATGAAGCAATTATCTGCAAGAATAAATTACAGCAGCAAGACGCAGACGCCCAGGTTGTTAATGAACAGTAAGAGGATCAACTCTTTGTGGCATCGTGTTTTGCAAGCAATGTTTCAACTGAGGCTTGGCTGATTGATAGCAGATGCACAAACCATATGACTCATGACAAAGAGCTCTGTAAAGACTTGAAGCCTACTGGGGTTACAAACGTCATAATAGGTCATAACGGTTATATTCCGGCAAAAGGAATGGGAGCCATTACAATTGAAACACAATCAGGTACTAAAGCAATTTCTGATGTTCTTTATGTACCAGATTTAGATCAGAACTTATTAAGTGTTGGTCAATTGTTAGAAAAAGCTTTCAAATTGCATTTCGAAGATAAACATTGCTTGATCAAGGAAGCCTTAGGACATGACTTGTTTAAAGTCAGAATGAGAGGCAGAAGTTTCTCATTAAATCCATTGGAGGAAGAACAAGTGGTGTATTCGGCAAGAGAAAATCCTTCTGAGTTATGGCATAAGAGACTCGAACACTATCATTATCAAGGGCTTCTCAAAATGCAAGAATTGGTGATAGTCAAGAACCTTTCTAAACTGGGAGCGAGTTCTAAATGTTGTCGGGCTTGTCAATTTGGAAAACAAAGTAGACTTCCATTCCTAAAGGCAACTTGGAGAGCAACAAGAAAGTTGCAGCTGGTTCACACCAAAATTGGAGGATCCCAAAGGACTCCTTAACTTAAAGGTAGTCTTTATTATGTTATTTTTATTGATGATCTGACTCGAATGTGCTGGATTTATTTTTTAAAGTTCAAATAAAAGGTCAAGAGCATTTTCTGGAAGTTGAAAGCGAAGTTGGAAAATGAAAGTTGCTGCAAGAATTCAGATTTTACGATATGACAATGGCAAGGAGTACACTTCTCATCAGTTTGGTCTATTTTGTGAGGAAGCAGGGATTGAACGTGTAACACCCCAGATTTAGAAAAGGGAAAATACTCACTTTGTAGTCTACTAGGCGATCCGCCGAGACTACTTGGCCATCCGCCAAACGAACCCTTCTCGCCTTTTGGCTTGGTCCCTGTTGGCCACCATTCTGTAAATTTAGGCGGGCCAAGTCGGGCTCGCCGTTCCAGTCGGCGCCTCGCCAAAGTCCCTCCCCCATCGCCTAGTGGTCTACCTCCTTACTGTAAATTTGGCGAGCCAGGGGCTCACTTGGCGAGCTCCAGCGTGAGGATCTTCAGTTTTTAAGTTGGGGTCTTAAAAGTCTTTTCAGATTTATTTTAATTTGATACTACGTCGTTTTACCCTTCATCTAAAGACCTATATAAGTATTCTACTCTCAAATTTCCCTAATTTAAGACCCATTCTCTCAAGAGCCTCAAAGAAGACCAAATTTCCTCTCCAAAATATTTCTCTCTCTAGAACTTGAAGAAGAAGAAGGATTCAACCTAGGGTTTCAAGGCCAAGCCTCATGCATAATGGGTGGTTAGATATAGTTCCTACTTCCTTATGATGCATTTGAGTATGTTTAGCATGGAGTTGATGTTTCTTCCTTGTATATGTGCATTGCATGCATGATGGGCTGTTAGAATTATTTTCACCCCTCTCATGATATTTTGAGAACGTCCTAGCTTGGAGTCGATAGTTCCTCTTTGGTTGTATGCATTGCATTATAGGTTGGGTTGTTAGTTTCTCTCCTACTCTTTTAGAACTAGTTTGAATCTCATTCGAGGATGAATAATTCCAAGGGGGAGATAATGTAACACCCCAGATTTAGAAAAGGGAAAATACTCACTTTGTAGTCTACTAGGCGATTCGCTGAGACTACTTGGCGATCCGCAAAATGAATCCTCCTCGCCTTTTGTCTTGGTCCCTGTTGGCCACCATTCTGTAAATTTAGGCGAGCCAAGTCAGGCTCGCCGTTCCAGTCGGCCCCTCGCCAAAGTCCCTCCCCCGTCGCCTAGTGGTCTGCCTCCTAGGAGTGGCTTACTGTAAAATTTGGCGGGTCAAGGGCTCACTTGGCGAGTTGCCAAGTGCCCTTTGGCGAGCTCCAGAATGAGGATCTTCAGTTTTTAAGTTGGGTTCTTAAAGTCTTTTCAGATTTATTTTAATTTGATACCACGTCATTTTTCCCTTCATCTAAAGACCTATATAAGTATTCTACTCTCAAATTTCCCCAATTTAAGATCCATTCTCTCAAGAGCCTCAAAGAAGACCAAATTTCCTCTCCAAAATATCTCTCTCTCTAGAACTTGAAGAAGAAGAAGGATTCAACCAAGGGTTTCAAGGCCAAGCCTCAATTCCTCCATTGAAGACTAGCTTTTGGATTCAAGGTATGATAGTTTTCATCCATGGAGTTCCCAAATTCCTCTATTTTCAAAAGGTAGAATTCCCCAATTGAGTTAGGGTTTTCTTCAATTATCATGGTTTCTCTTTAATGTTGATTTAAATGATTGAATTATGATCTCTTATGCATGAATTGATGATATATGATGATTTTATGATGATTTCCCCATGAACACATGTAATCCCCATATTTTGAAGTTATGAAACATATGATGTGGGATTTTGATCTTCAAGGAAGAGTTTTATGAAATTAAGCATGTATTCCTAGCTTTAAATGTTTTTATGATGAAATCTATATCTAACCCATGTTTTCTAAGTGTTGATTATTGAAAGTGGGTTTTGAACCTCAAGAGGTAAATAATGGACTTATGCACTTTCTTATGAAATCTATGCAAATGTTTTAAAGGTACTTTGAGAGTAAAGTACCGATGATGATGTTGTTGTTGTGTTGTTGAAAGGATATTCTCATAAACATAACTAGCATGATGTGAAATGTTTTCTCACATAGAAAGGATTCTCAGGTTGAAAGGGTTTCTCACCTAATTGAATCAAAGAGTAAGAGCTATCTTAATGAACTAGCTTGGATTGGTTGTCCAAGGACACTTTTCCATGAATAATGAGGTCAAGTAAGAAATGACTATTCCATGGGATTTATGCTTCGCACCGAGAGGATATTGATAATGAAATGGAAGCTCTCCCATAGTAGAGGCCGGGTTTCTAGAGGCAATCTCTTGAGATGGAAGCTCTCCTATAGTAGAGGCCGGGTTTCTAGTAGCAATCTCCATATCCCTTAACTATGTGCCCCCATAGGTTGATTAGCTAGTGGATCCACTTAAGCTAGAAGTTTATGGTCCTTACTTTGGCAAGTAGGACAACCCTTTTCGGTGTGGGAGGCACCGGAGGATCATGTTATAGCTCACATGGTCTCTATGTCGGTTAAGGTTAATTACCCAAATTAATAATGAACTAAGGTTACTTCAACAAGTATCTCACATGAGTTCAAAGGTTTAAAGATGATGTTAGCTTGCATTGACCATGATTTTTATGACTTATGTTTTATAACTCCTTTATATCATGTTTAGCTTGGTCAACTGCATGTCAAGAAATGAAATGTCCCTTTGAGCATGATTTAAATGTTTTATGCATGACTATAATACTTGGTACATTATTTTTTACTAACGCATACTCTTGCCTACATTTCCCCCAAATGTAGGGTCCGATAGACAGGTTTCCGAGTCTCGTGGCTAGTGCTTGATTCGAGATATTTCCGAGCTTTGGTGAGTCCTCCTGCTTCGAGGACGGAGTTTATTGTTTTCAGTTTCTTTCATGTATTTCTCTTTTGGACATGATGTATGGGCTATGCCCAATTTCATTTTATTGTATTAGATGGCTATGATGAGACAAGTGTTTTAGACTTCTATTTTTCGTTTATAAAATGTTTTGGACTTGGACTATTGTTTTACTCTTATTATTCTATTTCTTATGTTATGAGAGCTAAGTGGCTTGTATGGAGTCATTCGGGGTTCTATATGCCATGTTACATCTAGGGGGTACCCCTGGGTTGTGACAGAACGTCAACTTACTTCTCCTTATACTCCGGGGAAAAATAGAGTTAGTGAGAGAAGAAATAGATTTATCATGGAGATGGCAAGATATATGTTGCTTGAAAAGAATTTTCCAAAGATGTTTTGGGCAGAGGCAACAAATACAACTGTGTTGCTACAAAATTGACTTTCCCAAAAGCTGTGAAAGATCAAACTCCTTTTGAAGCATTGTATGGATACAAGCCTCCGCTGCATTTTCTTAAAGTGTTTGGTTGTCTTTGTTTTACCTATGTTCCTCAATTCAAACGGGATAAACTAGACAAAAAGGCTGCCTCAGGCATTTTTATTGGGTACAGTAATGTTTCAAAGGCGTAAAAAAGCTTTCAACCTGAAAGTGAGAATATTGTTATCAGTAGAGATGTCCACTTCATGGAGAATAAAGAATGGGATTGGGATGACTCAAGGAATTCCTTCCAGAAAACAAGCTCGTGGTTAAATGAAAGGGTCGATGATCCACCGGGAACTCGATTGCTCTCTGATATATATGAGTGATGCAATGTTGCGATTTGTGAACCTGCTAACCCTTAAGATGCTCTCAAAGACCCCAAGTGGAGAAAAACAATGGAGGAGGATCTGCTTATGATCGGAAAAAAATGATACGTGGCATGTTGTTGACAAACCTCAAGGAAGAAAAGTAATTAGGGTAAAGTGGGTGTTCCGAACCAAGGTAAATGTTGATGGTTCAATCAACAAGCATAAAGCAAGGCTTGTAGTTAAGGGTTATGCGCAGAATTTTGGTGTAGATTATTCTGAAACTTTTGCTCCAGTTGCTAGGCTCGACACAATCAGATTGCTTATAATTGTTTCGGCACAACGTGGCTGGAAAGTGCATTAGATTGATGTCAAATCAAAATTTCTTAATTGAATTCTTGAAGAAAAAATTTATGTTGAGCAACCTGAAGGGTTTGTTATAGATTAAAAGGAAGAAAAATTCTATCGACTACATAAAGCTCTTTATGGCTTAAAACAAGCACCAAGAGCTTGGTATAGTCGAATAGATGATTATAGCTCGGCCTCGATTTTGAAAAGAGTCTTTCAGAATTCACACTGTATGTTAGATATAATAGCAAGTGAGATTCTTGTTTTTTCTATTTATGTGGATGACCTTTTGATTACAGGGAGCAGTGAAAAGCTAATTGACGAGTTCAAGAAAGATATGCAAGCTTTTGAAATGTCTGATCTTGGTCTTATGACATATTTCCTTGGAATGGAGATTACACAAGGAAAAGATGAGTTTTTCGTTTGCCAGAAAAAGTACGCAAAGAAAATTCTCAAGAAATTCAAAATGGAAAATTGCAAAGAGATTAGTACTCCCATGAACCAAAAAGAGAAACTAAGTGAAGATGATTGAGCCAAAAAAGGTGGACGAGACATACTTCAGAATTTCATTGGGTGTTTAATGAATCTTACAGCAACAAGACCCGATATATTATATCCTGTAAGTATTTTATCAAGGTTCATGCATTGTTCCAGTGAAATACATTTGCAGGCAGCCAAAAGAGTAGTGTGATAAATCAAAGGAACCATCATCAATGGAGTCAAGATTTAGAAGAGTCAACCTGTGAAGCTTTGTGGGTACTCCAATAGTGATTGGGTTGGTTCCGAGGATGATGCAAAGAGTACTTGAGGGTACTGTTTTAGTCTTGGTTCTAGAATTTTCTCATGGAGTTGTAAGAAACAAGATATTGTGGCTCAATCTACTATCGAAGCTTAGTTTGTGGCAGCTGTGATTAACGTCTCAAGCACACCTCATCCAATTCTAGGTGCAAACGATCGTTAAGCAGTATAAAACCCAACAATTAAGTTGGAGTCGAATCCCACAGGGAGCGGTACGTGTTCAAATTCGAATATGAAGTACAAATGTGATCTAACTAGCTATAGGAATAGATTTTATCGGAAAAAGACACATTACAAATCAAAGGGGTGACATCAAATGTCAGATGAGGGTTTTGATTTGCAATTATCAACTAAATAAGCAATCAACCACATCAAACACGATTTAAGCACAGACCCAACACAAAACAACACAATTTATCGAATGCATTCGAGTTCAACCACTAATCAAGAGTTCGGGGTTTGGAAAACCAACCTGAATGCCGAATTTAGAATTTGATAAGCTAGGCGGCAATGCAATCCAAATCAAAACACGAGATCAAGAGCACAAAGAAAGTAAAATAACAAAAATACGAGAATTAAAAGTCCGAGTGTGAGTGTACGGGGTTTGAAATGGGAGAATATGAACGATTTTGAAATTTTAAACCGTTTAGCCTTTTAAAACCTTTCAGTTCGCGGCCCTTTCGGCGGTGTAAGTCATCCACGCCGAACCACTCGGCGATGCGCTGAGTGGTAACTTACCTCGCCGAGTTTTACAGGACTCCCAGTTATCTTGGGGGTCCAAACGGCGGACAAAATCGGGCTCGCCGACCCGTTCGGCGAGTCACCGATTAATTAATTGGCCCGCCGAGTTTTACAGACCTCCACCTAAAGTTTTGTTGGTCCAACGGCGGTCCAGGTCGGGCTCGCCGACCTCTTTGGCGAGACGCCGACTGGACTCTATGGCTCACCAAACTACACATTCTCAAATACACTCCACTTTTCAACCTGCACAATCAACACCCATTATTCAAAATCAAACTTAAAGCATTACAAACTTGGGTTGCCTCCCAAGAAGTGCCTTATTTACTGTCATGGCACGACGGAGATACCAATTCAAGCTACATTTTTGGGATTGGCCATTGCATTGTTTCCGTTGACGCTCATCTCCTCCTCTGTTTTACACCAACAACACAAAACCAAAAACAAAAATAAGTAGATTCAACTATAACTACAAAAATCACAATTCAACTTCAATAAAAGAATTTCAAACAACACCACTCCCCGGCAACGACACCATTTTTTATTAACGTCTCAAGCACACCTCATCCAATTCTAGGTGCAAATGATCGTTAAGCAGTATAAAACCCAACAATTGAGTTGGGGTTGAATCCCACAGGGAGCGGTACGTGTTCAAATTCGACTATGAAGTACAAATGTGATCTAACTAGCTATAGGAATAGATATTATCGGAAAAGGACACATTACAAATCAAAGTGGTGACATCAAATGTCAGATGGGGGTTTTGATTTGCAATTATCAACTACAAATAGCAGTCACAAACAATAAGAATTAACAATAATGAGACGGATTCTTGGGATGTGATCGATTATAGGCAATATAACATATGGGTAATTGCAACTATTAGTAAATAGCTAGATATTAGTGAGTAGGCTAGTCTATAGGGGATGTAAATTTTCTCTCGAACAATTTACCCCGAATCAAGTGATTTCTCTCGAACATCAACAAGCATGCAAAATAAGAGCAGCCCACACCTTAATCTATTCACTCTCTCGAGCTAAATGTGTGGAATTAGATTTAGGATTCACTCTCTCGAGCTGAACCCAAATCAACCCAATACCCACAAACCATTCATCAAAAACCTTAGTTCTAAACCCTCTCTCTCGAGCAAGCCAAGAACTCTAAAATAGAACTGCATTGCAACTACAATTCATAAATTAAACCACAGTTAATGATTAAACCTACTTTTAAATAGCATTTAAACTAACAATTAGCAATACCCACACACTAATTCAGTCCATAATCACATAATCACACCCCAAGAGTTGGGGTTTTAGCCGAACATCATAAAAAGATAAAAACCGTTACTGAATCGATTAGCCATCAACTGGGTAGAGGAATTCAAGCTTTACAATGCTCTAATTAGAAGAAAATTTGAAACCTACTTGCAAAATCTCCAAATTGAGTCTCAAAACCTTCAAGTCTACTTAGAAACTTCAGAGAAAACTGTTCTACACTAAGATGGATTAAAAATTCGATACTAACTTAATGTTCAACATGTAATTTATAGTCGCCGAAAATAAGCCACGAAGGGCCACTCGGTGTGCCGCCCTTTGACCTCTTCCATCGCCTTTTCACCTTAGCATTCAACATCCTCGAGGTCTGTAACTTTGGGCGATCTATCTTTGCTTTGCGGAACGACTCAGCGATTAGCCGACTGCTCATTTTTGTCACCGACTTGGTCTCTTCCTTCAAGGCTTGGCACACTAGAACTTTAGGCGGTGAGATTAGCCACTCGGCGACACACCGAGTGCTCTTGGCGATCTTCAGGCTCGCCCTTCTTCATTTGTTTAGCTTGTTTTATTCCTTTTTGCCTGTTAGTGTCCTTGCTTTGCTCCTCAATCTATATACCTGAAAACAAGGCATTAACATCAGTTTATAGCATAAATTAGGCATTTGAGGACACTAAATCTATCAAAAGAAACCCCTAAATGAGTCCAAATCTCGGACTCATCAAGCTGCAGTAGCAGTAAATCAAGCATATTGGCTGAAGAAAATTCTGATTGATTTGCATATGGAATTGACTCGAAGCATCAAAGTGTTCGTGGACAATGAAGCAGCAATAACTATATCTCACAATCATGTGTTTCATGGAAGAACTAAGCACTTTATTTTTCTTGAGAGAAGTGCAAAAAGATGGAGATATAACTCTTGTCTACTGCAAGACGGAAGAACAATTGGCTGATATATTCACTAAGCCTTTACCAATCAGCAAGTTTGAGCTTCTCAGACAAAAAACTGGAGTTTGCAGTTTCCAAAGCAAGGAGGAGTGTTAAGAATTTGCTTTTGTCAACTGTAGTTATTTCACTTTTACTGCTTTATATTAGATATGACTTAGTCAATTAGTTGTTAGCCATCTATTCCTATTATTTCGGAGTAAGTTAGTGAGTTAGAAATCTTCTAGTCGTGGGTTTACTTCTTTATGTTTTCATTCCAGTCTTATAAATGTAATCTGAAGACATCAATAAAAATGTTCTTCTACAGATATTCTTCTTGACTTTTCTACTTTCTAATAACTCATACTTCTGAAATTTACCAACAATCTATTTTAACTATAAGTGCGACTTTCTTTTCATTCTTCAATTACTCAATTCCTTTTTTCTTTTGCATATTTTATTTCTTTCAAGTTTTCTCTAGACATGCCACACACAATTTGACCTTTACAAACCAGATTTTTCTTTACATATCCACTCTTCCTTGTTATCCCTACAATAGCCGCCCTCAACTTAGGCAATTTTCCTAAGTTGTATCTTAGCATCCAAGGGGGGACTAGGGCCAATATATAAATTTAGAATCAACCATCAGAAGGTGAAGAGGCTAGACAAATAAAAGTTTAATGAAGGCTCAAAATCGGGTTCAAGGGATTTATTTCATCATTTGGTTAGTCATTTAGTCTTAGTGGACTTAGTTCAAAGGCGACCTATGATTCTTTTTTGACTCAACTATCTTATTACATTAATGAGACTAACTAGACAAGTTCTAGATTGTACAAACAGAGTAAGACAAAGTAAGTACTAGGTATTGCAGCTCACACCCATAAGGACACAAGGTCGCACTATTAACTAACAACTATTTGGATCATGTTCATGCTTAATAAATAATGATCACATTACTTTTCGCAATGACATACAAAGATCTAGGAAAGTCACATACCAATAATGCGGCACACAACTCAAAATTTTTGGAGGGGTCTCCTTTCCAAAACAAAAATAGCAACAATATATTGATTGCCTTAACTTATTTCTTATTTTCTTTTACTTACACAACAACCTAAATTTTCTAAACATGCCGGTTCAATATAAATTACACCCTTAAGAAAATAAACACAACAAGAGAATCCTCAGGTGAATGACAAAACCAGTCCACCCCCAACAAAAAATAAATTCCTTGTCCTCAAGGCATTAAAAATGAAAGCATAGGGATAGGACATACCAGTGGAGCCTTAGGAGTGGGGGTCTTGTGTTGTGACTAGGTCTGCAAATGCATCCCTAGTGGTCTTGACTGTAGTAATAGTGGTGTTAGTAGTTACCCACACATTCAACACAAAAGGCTTGATCTCAGTGGCCTCGTTGTAGAACTCATGGCTCTTCCAGCTACCACACTCGCAGATGATATGCAGTATGATCTCGGTCGGACTCCTCTCTCAAGTGGAGCTCCTTTAGGGAAGCTCTCTATGTTGCACTGATCTCTATAGCCTCTCTCTTGAGTGCCCTCTGTAGTTCACTCTCTTCATCATCAGTATCAACTCTCTTTTGTTTTTCTTTATCTGTCGAGGCTCTTCATCCACGAACAAATCAAAAGGCATAGATGTCTCCTCCAACTCTACCTCTATAGGGTCAGAAACAACCTGAACTGGACGCGTGGACAGTGCCATAATCTTCACTTAGAGTAGAGAAAACTCACCGTAGATCGTTCCCATCTCAGGCACCTGTAACTCTATCAATCAAGTATTAATCTACTCTTGTAAGCCTTCCATCTGTCCATGCAAGTCCTTCACGGACTGCTCAAATTATGCTCATAGTAAGGCTTCAGACGCCTAAATTATGGACTTAACACATGGCTTCAGCTACTTCAACATCTGAACTGTCTAATGCTCTATGTGTGCCATTCATTTTGCCAGATTGGTGATGAAATCTTTGGTCACTTTGAACATAGATGGATGAGCAAATGGATGTGGTGTTGAAGTACTCTCAAGAGAATATGAGGTGTCAGTCCTAGCGGCCAAAGTATCGAGCTCAACTATCTGCCCCATCAACGTGCCAACCTCTAATTCTAACCCAACAAGGATGCAAGTATCAACCTTCTCTCCCATTTTGGCTCTGAAGAACCTAAATGAATTCCTCGTACTTTAGTCATTGCATCATCATGAATCAAAATCACATCCTAAATCTAGGTGACCTCCATAAAGTGCTCGATCTTAACATAGAATTACACAACTGCATCATCAAATATGCAAAGATCATCAATGTGCTCTTTCTTCAACTCCTCATACACTACCTCTCATGTCATTTCATATTTACATTGGCGTATAATCTTGGGCGTATTTATATGCCTAGGAGCCAAATAACACCCTTATTTTAGCTATGTTCAAGGACAAATTCCGGTGTTCGGGTAGGATTTAAGTCATTTATTTCATTTGGACTAACCATTGTGATTAGTGATTGTAGGTTGGGATACAAGGAGAAAACAAGCAAAAAAATAGAAATCGTGAAGTGAAGAGTGGGTCCAAGTGCGAGAGCATAAGTAAGAAGGTGCGAAATAGAAGTGGAAGCCATTATAAAGCGAAATATGAGGCAGTGCACCCTCTCCGCTATGCGGAAAGGAGGAATGTATTTGAAGCTGAAACTAAAAGGTATCTCCGCGTCGCAGACCTGGGCTCCTATTTTCTGCCGATTTTTCCTAAATTATAAATAGACTTGAATTTTATTTTATTGATGATTTCTTTTTTAGGGTTTGAAGAAGGACTACTTTGGGAGCTGTTTCATCTGTTCTTCGGGTTTATTCTTAAACTTTAATCCATTGGATCTTTTCTATGTTAATTGAATATTTCCATATTGAGAATCGTATTATTAGTAGCTAAAGACCCTTGTTCTGAGGCTGTGACTACATGATGATTGTATTTTATTGACTTTGATGGATTGATTTTGATTATCGTATGAATCGCTATTTTGTTCTTAATTTAGTATTTCGTGACTGGCCACCATTGAGATAAATGTATTGTCTGAATTGAACTCGGGAGAGGAATAAGAGGATAGAACGTGGGGCAAAAGGAGCATGATCTTCTCTAGGCTTAGGGTTGATTTGTATCTAGGATAGGGATATACCTAGAAACCTTGCTTGGTTAATAGATAGGATGAAAACATAATGCTCGGTAAATGATTCAGTCTATCCCCGCTCAACAATGTAGTTAGGCTACAATTACCGTAGGCGATTAGAGGTTGGGAGACCATGATCATATATTTAACCATGTGATCAGTGATTCTATAATTTATTGACATCCATTAAATGAGATAACTTGAATGAATCCATAGCAGGATGCAGCCCTGGAATTTTCCCATTCATTAGTATACATCTTTTATTATTACACATTCTAATAAAGTAAATTCTTTTGGCACTCTTAAATAAATAATTAGACTAGTATAATTTAGTAATTATTTTTAATCGACAAGTCCTTTGGGTTTGATAATCTGACTTTTGTAGAGTCATTTTATTACTTGCGCGACCACGTACACTTGCGTGTGCATGTGGGAGAAACAACATACAACTCCTTATGATTGTGTACTTAATACGAATTGATTTAAGAGTATTGTCGATGCCTAGCTACTTCGAAATCATAGCAACAAGATCCCTGATGGAAGAATACTCTCTGGTCACAATACCATTGATAATGTCATCAACATAACAATTATCTTTGGTGCTGATGCAACTAAGCTAAGGAAAATAATAAAACAGTAAAGAAACCTAAGAAAAGAAAAGGAAAGAAACTAAGGGAATCTCTAACCAACTTAATGGTTAGGTGCACCCATCAAGAACTCAGTACTAGCTTCCCAAGATTTCGATTTCATTCTTGCATCATTCCCCATTCCTTAAAATCTTTCTTGTCATCAAGAAAGGAACTGAGGGAATCTCAACTTCATGGTAGAGTAGTCTTCCCAGGTTGCATCGTCTTTTGACATTTGTTCCCAGTGAATAAGAACTTGAGGAACGACCTTGTTTCCCCTTTTTATCATCCTTCTTTCAAGAATTTCCTGAGGCTGCACACAGTTAGGAGATGACACATCAGTTGTACGAGGATGATTAAAATATGTTGGCACAACATGACAAGGCTTCAGTTGAGACACATGGAATGTATAACGAACAACTACTTAAGATGGTAGAGACAACTTGTAGGCAACTGGACCAATCCTTTGTAGTATCTGATAAGGGACATATTATTTAGCTGACAACTTCGAAAAGATATGGTTAGAGATAGTGAGTTGCCTGCAAGGTTGGATCTTTAGGTACTACACCCAATATCCCTCTTCAAACTTTCTATCAGTTCTGTCTTGATTGTCCATAGAAACCATTCTTTATTGAGCCTTGGCTATGTGGAATTCAAGCAACTCTACCTTAAATTATCTAGTTATCAAACTTCTATCCATCTCCTCCTCAACAGAATCCCAGGAACATATGGAATGTGGAGAGGTGGTGGTTTATCATAAAGAACCTTAAAAGGATCAAAGTTGTTTGGATCAGTGAGTTAATGGTGGTGTTATACCACCACTTTGCCAGCGAAAAAAAACTGGCCCAATTCTTCCATAACACCTCTGAAATTGAAAGTTGAGTTGGAAAATAAATTTGTATTTTTGACACTAAGGCAGTGTTCTACGGAAGCCATCTACTGACCGTAGGAAGTCCTACAGGCCGTAAGAAGGCAGTCATAGGGGTGGGTTGAGTTTTGGAAAGTGTCTGGTGTTTGACCTACGAATGGACATGATGTGGGTCATAAGGGGTTTTATGGACCATAGAAGGGATCCGTAGAAGTGATCCAAGACTTGGTGAAATTTTAGACTTGAACTAGGGGTCTACGGGTTAGCTGTATGAGTCGTAGAATGGATGACGACCCGTAGAATGGTTTCGTGGAAGTTGGCTGGATTTTTAAGTCCCAGTAACAGGTTCTATGATTGACCAGGACAGCTCGTAGGAAGATCTACGAACCGTAGACCCTGTCCGACAGTTTTAATTAAGGGTATTTTGGTCATTTCCTACCTAATTAACCCTTAAACTACGTCGTTTTGGCCCTATAAATACCCCTATAACCGTTTCTACCCTTTAAACTAATCTCTCATTCACTCAAAATCTCTCAAGTCTTCTTCTCAAAAATCTCTCAAATCTCTCAAGTCTTCTTCTCAAAATTCTCTCAAGAGCCTCAAAGTGAAGGACTAGGGTTTCAAGGGAGTCAAGGTTTCATTCTCCATTTCTTTTGGGCTTTAATCATCAAGGTATGTGGAATTCACCAATGGATCCCTTTCAACCATTGGGCCCCCAAAAAACTCTCAATCTCCAATTCAATTTCACCCAATTATCTACGGTTTTATGCAAATATCCATGGGTCATATTTATTATGATTCAATTGTTTATATTTAATCCTATTATTGATGATTTGATTCAATTACATGGTTTTAAATTGATTCCATATGGACTCATGCCTATGCCTATTTTATGAACTTAAATTATGAACAATGCTTATAAAATTATGCACTATGATCATGAATTTGATTAAGGATTTATGCATGTTTTATGAAAGGAATGATTAATGAATAAAGGATTCTTTTGAGATAAGTATCAAACAATTATGAAAGGTTTTCTCACGTATGAATGAAATCATGATTTAGATGCTTAAAAAGGTGAGTGTCTATCATGAAAGTTTATGAGATCATAGTTTGAAAGGAGCTACTCTATATGAACTTATGATTGGATTTGTAGTCTTAATTGTTGCATTTTCAAGTATTTTGATATGATTATGATTATGTCTTTTTTGTTGAGATTTACTTAGCACCAAGAAGACTTTGATATGGAGGCTCTCCTATTAGTAGAGGTCAGGTCTCTAGAAGAAATCTCATTGTCCCTTGACTACGTGCCCCCGTAAGATTGTCTTAAATGACCTATCTAGTGGATCCATAATAGAAATTATGAATGAATGTGATGGAACTCTACCTTGGCAAGTAGATTCCCTTTTTCAGTGTGAGGTTCATACTGGATTCCATGTTATAGCTCGAATGGTCTTATTGACTGTTAGAGGTAAATATCCCACAAATGAACTATGTTTCTTCAAATGTTTTATGAAAGTTTTCCCTATGTTTTAAGTATGCATTGACCTTGCTTATGATTCATGGTTCCTTTTTCAAGGTTCTTACTACGTTTTACTTGGTCATGCATATTATGTTTAAAGTTCCTCATATTATCATGTTTATGCTTATGGTTTTTATGAATTTCCCAATACTTAGTACATTCAATTTACTAATGCATACTTATGCCTATATTGTCTTATGATATAGGGTCTGATGCTCTTTCTCCCAGACGTGCTTAGATCAGGATTGCTCAGCTTGATCACTTGGATTGGTGAAGCCTCATAGTTTGAGGGCAAAGACATAGATACTTTAATTTTTTTGTTGTGTTTTCAATTTTAGGCTTGTACGTGGTGTATGAATTACATCTCAACCACTCTTATGATGTTAGAAAGTCTTTGTAAGACACAATTTAGTATTCCGCACTTATGTTTAGATTTCTTTTTTAATTGAGACTGTTATTGTCTATTCTCTTTTATTGCATTTCTTTTACATCATGCTTATGTCAAGTGGCTCATTTAGGATCTCTCGGAATTCTATTCGTCATGTCACACCTAGAGGTACTTTGGGTCGTGCCACCTTCTTAGTATCAACAAAAAGCATCTCGAATATGTCTTAAGAGTTCTATTGAGCACTTTTTTTTGGCCATCTATTTCAGGATGGTAAGCAATAGAGTGCTCAATGTAACCCTTTGCATTGCAAATAGTTCCCGCCAGACTTTGCTCATGAATATAGGATCCCTTTCATTAATGATAATTCAGGCATTCCATGGAGTTTATAAACCTAATCTATGTACACCTGAGCTACAAATGTGGCTGTGTAAGGATGGCTAATATTGAGGAAATGACCATATTTTGTATGTCTATCAACAACAACTAATATTGTCATCTAGGCCTTTAGACCTTGGCAGCCCATCTATGAAGTCCATGCTTATGCTACCCCGAGCAACATATGGTATTTTTAATGGTCGGAGAAGGCTTGGATAACCAACACTATCATATTTGCTCCTCTGACAGGTTGCACACTGCCTCACAAACATAGTTACATCTTCCTCTAGTCCCTTTCAGTAGAAAAGATTTGAGATCATTGTATAAGTGTTCTCAATTCCTGAGTGCCCTCCCACATATTTTTCATGCTAGATGAGGAGGATCTCCTTCTTCAAAGTTGGTTTATCCCCTACTACCAACTTACCCTTCCTCTTTAGTTATTCATTCACAAATGTGAATTCCTTGTGTCCTTCCTCTTGAGATATTACCTTGACCAGGATGGCTTTGGTAAGAAGATCCTTCTCCCAACTATCTTTGATCTTTTCGAACAACTCACTGACCCCATGATTTAACATCATTGATGCTACCTCTCCTATTTTCACTCTGGAAAAAGAATTTGTTGTCGTGTTCTCCCTTCCCTCTTTGTACTCTATCTCAAAATGGAATTGCATGATCTTGGCAATCCATTTCATTTGAGAACTTGTATGAAGTTTTTGATCTAATAAAAACTTCAGATCCTTTTGATCAGTCCTCTCAATGAAATTCTTGGCCATCAAATACTGAGTCAACTTTGTAACAACTAGAACTAGAGTCAATAACTCTTTGTCATACACAAACAACCCTTGATGTCTCATGGAACAACCTTTGCTGAGGTAAGCAATAGGGTGGCCCTATTCCATTAATACAACTCCAATTCCATAGTCACAAGCAACTGTTTCTACAATAAAAACAACATAATTACTAAGTAAGGCAAGGACAAGTGTTGAAGTCAGTTCTTATTTCAGTTCATCTATGGCATGAGTGGCCCTTTCAAACCATTGAAACCTATCTTTCTTTCATAAATCAGTTAGTGTCTTTTTTATTATCCCATAATGCTTGATGAACCTCTTGTAATACCCTGTTAATCCAAAGAATTCCCTTAGCTCCTTCACATTCTTGGGTTTTGGCCATTCCTTGACTGCAACAATTTTCTTAGGATTAGTAGATACCCTTTCAGTAGATATCGCATGCCCTCAATACTCCACTCTACTATCCCCAAATGAACACTTACATGTCTCACATAGAGCTTGTGTTTCATTAGCAAGTCAAATGTTATCTTAAGATGAACCAAATGTTCAAATAAATTCTGACTGAACACCAAAATGTCATAAAAAACACTAATGTGAACTTCCTTAAATGTTCTATGAAGACATGATTCATTAGACTTTGAAAAGATGATGGAGCATTGGACAGACCAATTGGCATCACTAAATACTCATAGTGACCTTCATGTGTTCTAAAAACAGTTTTGGCAATATCTTCATTGGCCATCCTGATATGATGATAACCTGCTCTAAGTTATGTTTTAGAGTAGATCTTTGAGCCTCCCAATTCTTCTAATAGCTCTTCTATGATGGGAATGGGGAATTTGTCTTTAATTGTCACCTTGTTGAGCCCCCTGTAGTCCACACATAGTCTCCAACTCCCATCTTTTTTGCCAACCAAAACAACTAGTGAAACATTTTCAGGACCCGATCCCTCAAGTCATGATGACACCTACTATGTCCTACTAGTATGTAAGTCAACTCGTAATCCATAATGGAAAGTAATGAGTATAAGGGTAGAACTAAACAGAAGTAACACTAAACAATAAAATAAGACGGAAGCGAAAGCAAACAAAAAATCTATAAACAATAGAATCCCTCCAAGAACCTGGAAGTCAATAGTATAGAATTATCTAATATGAAAATACAAGTCCCAAAAGTGTACCACAACAAGTCGTCTCAAAGGCAATAGACTAGCTAAACATATATACATAAGGAGACATGGCGATCTAGGATGCCAAGTGCTCACCCTCATCTCTCATCTCCAAACGCTGAAAAAGATGGCATGAACGATCACAGCTGGTAGCTGGTACTAGGACCTACATCACGAAACAGATGCAGAGTGTAGCATGAGTACCAAAACAAAGGTACTCAGTAGGCATCAAAGACCGACTGAGTAAAAAAGGTAAAAACAATATGAAAAGATAGAATCTAGACACAAACTGAGGTCCAAGTGGATATGAAAGAAAGCGCACGAGTATACTAAAATTAACCTAAGTACAACTAAACTAAACCTAACTAGACCCCATAAGTCCAGAAGGTACACTCATGCGCATGTTTAAATAAAACCCGAACGGACCCCATAAGCCTGACATGTACACATAATATCTAAGACTACAACAGTGAAGTGCCTCAAATCCAGATCCAATAAATGTAAGTCGGGCCTCGAACCCCAAGTGATGGCCTCTAACTAGAGGTAACGGCCTCGAACCAAAAATAACGGCCTCAAACCAGAAACATCGGCCTAGAATTGGAAATAACCACAATATCCGGTCAACTCCTAGCCCAACTAGCAAAAGTGAAAAGAGGCATGTCAACTCCGAAAAGGATCTCAATATCAGAACTAAGTTGTCGTGGAACGATGTCCACCTACAAGCATCAACAGAAGGCTCCAAGCCTAGAACAATCCAATCCTTAGTCGCTATGAAAGCACAAAACCTCATGTAACGCATCTGAACCACAAAGTAGGGAGAGAAGACATGAATTATGTAAAGCTACGAAATTTCCTAAACTAAGAGGGTGTTTGGATTGGCTTAAAAGTTGGTCAAACCTACTTTTAAGTCAGTTTTTGACTTCTCCAAGGCAGTTTATTCCTTTCTTTGGGCATCATTCCCTCCTCAGGTAAGTGTTTGGCAAATATAAATAAAAATAACTTAAAATAAGTCAAAAAATGGCTTAAAATAAGTTAGGAAGTGTTTGGAAAGGATAAAAATAACTTAAATTAAGTTTAAAATGACTTAAAATAAGTTTAAAACTAAAAGTAGGCCTCCCCCTACTTTTAATTTTTTGACTTAAAAATCATTTAAGTTTGACTTTTTATTTTTGACTTAAAATTTACTTATCTTCATGGTTTGGCCAAGCCATGGTTTGGCCAGAAGGAGTGTAGATCTCACCAATTCCCTCTGTATCTTCATGGTTCTTCCCTTTGTCATTTTCTTTACAGCATCCAAGGACTCCTCCAGCTCAGCAAAAGACTTCTCATGTTGTTCCTCTATTTGGTTTTGCCTAACAGAGAAGTTGGCTAACTGCATTGTCATTCTGTCAAGCATGTCTTTGATGTCCCTAACTTCATTGTCATTTTTATGTATCCACAGAGCTCAAGAAAGTGCTCTGATACCCAAATGATGAAACTAAGCTAAGGAAAGCAAAAAAACAGTAACGAAAACTAAGAAAATAAAAGAAAATGAAAAGGAAAGAGTAAGGGACAAGGTATTATGTGTTTAGCTAAACAATTATGTGCATAGCTGCAAAAAGGACCATTATAGTGCTTAAATAGCCAAGATGTTTCTTGGTGATAGTACGAAACTTAATTGCCCAGCATTGGACCTAAAGTGTCCAATCACTCAAACATTTCAGAAAAATTGACAATAACAAAAAATGACTTTTAAAACCTATTAGACTAAACTGACAATATGAAACTATTTTTTTCAAATGAAATCCTAACCAACTTAACGGCTAGGTGCAACACCTCAAGCACTCAATACTAGCTTCCCCAGCCTCCGACTTCATTCTTGCATCAGGTACACTGCCCAAATATTAAATTAAATCGGTGATGTTTGACATCATATTCAGTGATACAATGCTCCTTCAATTGATGTGTGTATTTGAAATTGTCAAAGAGATAAAGTCAACAACGAACCAAGGCTTTATCTTCTCTAAACCCTTGTATCAATGGAAGATAGAGGCCTTATCTGCTCAAAGAAAATGAAGTATTCCAATGGAATATTTCCATTAAGTAAATTCCATGTATTTGAAACATTAATTTCAATCACAATTAAGCGTTTTTCACTATGCTATTTGTAGGTATTTTGAACAATCAAAAGAGATTTCAACGCAGAAGCATGTTCCAACTTAAGATACTCGACGCGTGTTTTAGTTTTGAACAAAATCTCTTTGAAAGTGTGATTCACATTGATTTGTAACATATTTTGCCTATTTAAATTAGAAAAGCACCTTCGTATCGCGCAATTTCAGTTGTGCAGATATACAGTATTCAGGAACACACTTATTTAGGCACGTGAAACAGTATGTCCGCTATATTTTGAAACCAATATGTTGCTATGTTTCATAATTAAACAAATTGTCACTATATTTTGTAATTTTGGGCGCAATGTCGCTAGATACAAAATTCTCTTAAACACAACAGCATTATTCACACGGAATAATTTACTAAATTACTCTCAGCTCTTTCTTAATTGAGTATTTAATGATTATACGTCTTGTTAGTGAAGGGAGAAATCATAAAAAAGAATGATTAAACATCTTTGTCAAAAATTCTTAATTGAGTATTTAATGATTATGTCTTGTTGGAGAAGGGAGAAATCATAAAAAGAAATGAATAAACGTCTCTGTCAAAAAAAAGAAAGAGGGACAAACATTTTGAACCAATCGTTTAGATAAATGTTAGAACAAGACCACAATTGTTATAATTCCGTTGCACTATCAAGTGAAACAGTTACCACATCTCATAATGATCAAACGTTGACAAATAAAGCATAAGATACTCCTATCGTTGGCACATTTGCATAACTTGAGGCTGAGGAACTTAACGAAAGCAAGTAGAACATATGCGGTAAATGGTAATATTCAGAGAAACATTACTTTTAGATTTCCTTCTTTTTGTCAAAGAGCAAATTGATGGAGTATGTGTTGCCTTTCTGTGCACCAGCTTCCACACGTTTTTCACCGATCTGTATAAGAATAAATTGTTTAGAGGCTAATGAGATAGATATATCCACATCTTGGCATAATCTACTAAGAATTAATACTTGTGAGTTATTTTATGCACTAGATCAAATCATGCAATAAGAAATTGTAGGCAACTCTAGATAAGAAGCATATTAAGTGCTCTGCTGTAGCAGACCAAAGTACATTGGCAGTGCAAAAGTTCTTTCAGTATCATTGCCTATTACTTAAATCCACACCAGCTTGAACAATGTAAATCTTTAAAATTGTTAGTATATATAACTTTAAGTTTATAGTCCATTAGTCTCAAAACAGTTCCGAATTAGAAAGAACCAAAGTTTTGCAGAATAACTATACAATACCTTGTCCATAAGCCAAAAGCCAACCGATGGCATATACTGCATCAAGTACATAACAGCAAGTACAGGCTGCATCAGTAGCCAAAATATTAGTGTTACTAGTAGCCATTTGCACGAGTGCAAGAGAAATTATTATGAAAGAAAAAAGAGTACAGAACGGATTATGAAAGTTTTTATATAGAGTATCGGAAGTAGGAGTCCTACTTATGTGAAATGGATGGGACAATCAACACTCGAGCAGTTTATGGTTCTTACATATTACATATTATATAGCTAAAAGATATCGGACACTGTAACAGGAAAAACCTTCGACTAAACTAAATAAAGAGCTGATGTTGGTGTAGTAAGTTCACTTGAAAATGATCACAAGTATATTAAAACACAATAGTCAAGGACTAGAAAATTAATAGAAGCTATCTGTAATACCCCTACCCCGAGCATGCTATAAATATTAACAAGTATCGTGTGAGCTCTAAAGATAAGAGTTTAAGTACCACGAGAAAAATAGTTTCACACTAGGAACATTCCCATCATATCAAAACATATCATATCATCATGGACATCTTACTTTCTCATTAATTAGTGAAAGGTAATAGGGTACAAGGGTTAACCTTATAAAGCATACATTGTTTATATAAATTAAGGGATATTTTTACATATGTATGATAAAAAATAATTTACAAGACTAACCGCCACTAATAATAGAAAAATACAAAACTATATAGGGTTTTGCTAACCTACGACATAATGGTAGTAGGATAGCAATATCCCACCTTTTGATTCTTCAAAATATCCTTATTGTTTTCATCCAGTACATTAAGGAAAATTTTTAACATGGGTGAGGCACAACCAACAAAAGGTGTGCGAGGCTCACCCATGTTTGACAAGTGGCGTTGTGGTCCCACAAATAATTTTACTTTTCAACCAACGTTAATTTTTTGTGATGTTTAAATTATCATCAAAAATATAATCAATTTAAATTTTTATGATTTTTAAATTATCTTAGTACTAATAAAGTAGAGATGATAAAGAGGCAAAATGTTAATTTTTTTAATCTCTTTATAATAGTTTGTCACACAAATTTTGTTGGTTGTGCCTCACCCATGGTAAAAAATTTCGTATATTAAGTATAGGGACTCTTTATTATTTACCATGTTAAGGATCCATTGGCTCCCATTTGGAATTCACATGGGAATGTTTACTAGGTAGAGACATGCATGAATCACTTAATAGGTAAATAAATAAACCTAGAGTGTTAATTGACTTGGTTACTAAGTAATAAGATTCTTATAATTACATACTTGCCGACATTATCTAAACACCTCGTACCCATCTAGCAGACCTAGTTACCTAAACTGCCGAACGTCTCCTATTTATAGTAGCTTATGCAGGAATTAAGTCCATAAATTGAGACTGCTCCGGCAACCAAACTCCAACCTGTATGTTCTTTCACCATTTCCTTTATCTATATACTAGAAAGCTTTGTTGGGATTTGGGTGTTTTACTGCATCACTAATGCATTTTGATCTTTTGGTAGTTCAAAAAAATAGATACCAAGCTAACCTTATGCTAAATACATCTGCTGCATGAATTTTAATCTCTAACCATATTTTGTTCTTCTTGCCCTTACCAAGGATGTATATCCTTGTGACAAGGATTTTACTTCTACTGTTTTCTTTATGATGAAAGAAGAAGAATATTCAACGGCTGATTACATCACATATTCATACAAAATAACATATTACATGGAATTTGATTCTAATGTTTACTCCAGCTGACATAATACAAAAAATATTTTCCCATCAAGTAGAGTATCGACTTGAAAGTCCCCCATCTTTAAGAATCAATTGCTCTCAATTATACGTAATATATGTGTGAATTGACCACAATAGTGGGATACTGAAATTCTAGTAACAAGTATTTAAGCTTGGATTCAAAGTACGTGGAGACCTAACCTTTAGAAGAGCATTCCCTCAAAGAATATGAATATGAGTTTGAAATGCATAAAAAGAATTAAATAAATGTATTTTTTGCTCTCGTGCATGGGGGATGAGCGTGTGCGAGTGTCACCATATTTATAAATTGCATGACCACTATTCAATTCAAAGGATGCTTGTACTTATTTTCATACTTTTAACAATTACGATCTATGACATACAAACAAGGAAAGGAGATGCAACTGATTTAATTTTCACATATGGTGATTATGTTTTTTCCTCTTTGTTTTGTCGAGGGTTTATCGGAAACAACCTCTCTACCTCCCAAGGTAGGAGGTAAGGTCCGAGTATACTCTACTCTTCCAGACCCACTTGTGGGATTACACTGGGTATGTTTTTGTTGATGATTACGTTGTCTAGTAAGCCTGATGGCTGTATTGGTGATGTATTGGGAGAAACACTGAGATAACTGAGTGGGTACTTGGACGTACGGGTTCAACGCGCCAGAACCACACATGCTGGTGTTGGATTATGTTTATCCAGTACATGATAGTAGGAGTGTACTTGGATTCATTTCGGGTCTTGCTAGCATACTCTATAGTCTATCCTACTTGTACGGCATTATGAGTAGGTGTAGTTCCCAACAGATCAGGGAAGATGGGTTGGTCGCCAAGATGAACACATGATGTATTATGTCAGTGTCTATATGGAACCTCCCCAAGGTAAGATATGTTTATGACCTACATGCAACATTTGATTGGGAAATGAATGACTTAAGCGATTTACTATATGTATATTATTATTTGAGATTTTTTCAATGCATATGAGGAATATGATTTTGACATTGAAGTGCATGCTTTCTTAATTACTTTTTTCACCCTTTAAGAGGTCTATGAAGCTTATTGAACTACTTGGTTTTAAGTCCCAAAGTTCAGCCAGAGAACACAGCTTAAGAGCCATCTTCTACCAGTGGCGAGCCTCACTCTTCCTCTGTTGGTGGTGGAGTTGTTATTTCGTTTTGTCAGTTGCATAATAATACTGAAATCTAGAGTCAAAGCTCCAAGTACTCATTAGTGGGTGTAGTTTGGTTGTAAACCTAAAATTTGTATTGTGTATGTTAAGCTTATGTTAGTACTTTATGTCTCATGGAATAGATGTTTGTGGTCTTGCTAGTTTGAGATATACTGTTCGCTTGGTAGGGTTAGTCTACTAGGTGCCACTCACGGACCCATAAAATTTAGTTGTGACAGTATCCCTATCTATAAATACCCCCATCACCACCTACCAAAAGGAGAAGAATGAAAGTACAGGATAAGGATAAATATAAATGATATCAGTGGCACATTCTCTTTACAAGAAAAATAAGCTACACGTCATGACAAATTTTATAGCATCTAGTCCAGCATCTACACCCTTGCAGATTTAAAATTATACTCCCTTCGTCCCATTTTATATGATTCACTTTCCTTTTTAGTTAATGTCAAAAAGAATGACACATTTTTTTATTTAGTAACAAATTAATTTTAAAATGTCCATTTTACCCTTAGTGAAATGATTTATAGCCACACAAAAACGTATCATTTATTTTAGACCACAAGTTTCAAAAGTCTTGCTTTCTTTCTTTCTTCAACTCCATGCCAAGTCAAACTACATTACATCATATAAAATGGGACAGAGGGAATAATAAATATGGCAGATCCTCAATGATTAATGAAATTCTGAAAACACGAATGCTAATTAAATGTCTTGTTCAAACCTGGTAAGATATCCAAGCTTCCTTGATACCATGGCTGGCAGCAACAATTATCAGCTCCGCACACCTTTCTGATGAAACACGCCGCTATATAGAATTTTAAAATAAAGATTTAACAGGACAATTTGCAAAAATTATTCACATGCTCCAAATGTATCAGAAAGAAGGAAAAATAACTTGTTACTGAGAGAGGAAATTTATATAGCGTCCAAATCAGATGAATTCTTCTCTATGTAGTCAAAGAGTACCACAGTAGCAATTTATTGTTGCAGAGGTTTCATAGGAGACAGATGAAAGCTTTTAATGCCATGTACTCCCTTTTAAAAATACTCAAAAGCTTCGAAAGCATAAGCATATATAGCCAGAACTACAATCATCACACATTAAGTTTTATAAGATTCTATTTGGAAAGAGGAAAAACCAAAAATTCTCCCAGGCCCGTTTACCAAGACTTTTCTCTCTCCTACTATCTAGGTTTATCGAAGCTCCTTTTTCTGGCTAGGTTCACCGGAATTAGCCCCTTCACGTCCTTCCAACAGTAATCAGTAATCACCCACTGTGGTAACTGACAAAAACCTTTCTCTTTCCATTTTCCTTTGATTTGTACTAATTTTTCTCATGGGGGGAAATTAGAATTTATTTTAATGCTGCTTCAAGTCTTTTGACATCATCAGATGAACTTCGGACAATGATATTTGGTTCGACTGGGTTGACAGAAGCAGAAATAGGCTGAGAAGAATAACCATCAACAAGAAGGTTATGGAATGGATCTGCTTCATCCTCAAGGAGGCTTCGAATGATCAAAAGAATATGGTGAGGAGATGGAGGACAAAGGATCAAGTGACTTTTATGGTACTAGGAAATACAACGAACACGAAAGCTACATGAGCATTCTGTCACAGAAGGGGGAGGCTAGTGATATGGCCAAATTATACATCCAAAAAGAAGTAAAAAGTGGTCGTTGTTCAAATATAGAACCTAACCAAGGTTAGGGTCGATCTCACGAGAAATATGGGTTTGGATCTAGGTCAATTATGGTTATTTGCGCTCTTAGTGATATTATCTTCGAAAGGCTGGGGGGGGGGGGGGGGAATTTGTATAGTAAACAATCTTTTTGTTCTTCAAAAGTAGTAAGTAGCAGAGTATCAAGTAATTGTGTTTTTTAATCAGTGAAAGACAAAACTAGGGTTTTATGATCATAATGAAGTCATAACGAAGTAAGACCCTATATTTGTAACCTCTTCTAGTGTGTAGCATGCAAGATCGGTAAGTTAAGTTCACCTGAGTGGTTGGTCACCTAAATAGATGAATATCACCACGCAGCTTGGTCCATCTACGGGTTTTTGTTTTACTAATCCTTATCCTTGATCCCAAATTAGCTATTCCCGAACAAGGTCAAGCGATTAGATGAGGGTTGATAGCCTCAAATCTCAGTTGTAAAATCTTTTTTCCCATTCGTTACCCCTTTGGTCCAGTAGTTGGCCCTCCAATTTTAGCTTCACAAATTGGCTTATAAGCACCGTTTCTTCCACACACAATTCATAATTAAATCGTTGGGCATCAATCACATCATCGTTTTCAATCAACTCATCATTTAAATTGCAAATACCCAAGCCAAACATCTCAACCTCATGAATGAGCTCAATTCTTCTTTCTAGGACGTGTATCATCACATATTTCATTCGCTCATGAGGACCTCCAAATATATCTATTATTTTCCTACAAGGACCATACTAGTACAAGGTTTATTAGAACAAGCACACCTATCACCCCATATTTTTTCAACTGTCATCTCAAGAAGAGTAGAAAAAAAAGGATAAGAGTCAAATAATCACAATTAATCTAATCCAAAAACTATATTCCCTGACAACAATGCAAAAATTTGATACGCCCAAATTATACCTCCAAAAAAAGGATAAAGTCGTCGTTGTTCAAATATAGAACCTAACAAAGGTTAGGATCGATCCCATGGGGAATATGATTTGAACCTAGGTCAATTGTGGTTATTTGCATTGTTAGTTGTATTATCCCCGAATCGTGGGGAAGGGGGAATTTGTATAGCAAAAACAATCTTTATGTTCTTCAAAAGTAGCAAGTAGCAGAGTACCGAGTAGTCATGTTTTTGAATTAGTGAGAGACAAAACTAGGGTTCTCTGATTCCCATGAAGTTATAATGCAGTAAGACCGTAGATTAGTAACCTCTGCTAGTGTGTAGCATGCAAGATCGGTAAGTTAAGTTTACCTAAGTGGTTGGTCCCCTAAATAGATGAATATCACCACACAACTTGGACTGTCTACGGGTGTTTGTTTTACTTAACCTTTACCCTTGATCCCAAATTAGCTATTCCCGGACAAGATTAAATAAGGGTTGATAATCTCAAATCTTTGTTGTATAATTCATTTCCCATTCGTTATCCCTTTGGTCCAGCAAGTAAGAATAAGACGAGTTCTAACGTTTCCAATCGTCAAAAAGCAATCAAAACGATGGGAAAAACAATACATGCATGCACACTTTTCAAGGAATACTAGATACTATACTTTGTTACTTCTTCATGGTTCTCACAACCCTAGTTGTGAGTTAAGCTACTCAGTATAACAAAATCAAGATTTACATTGGAAATCATAATTGTGAACTTACGAGAGAATAATTGAAATTTGAAAACTTGACTTAACAACTCAAGAACAATAATCAAGAATAAAAGAGAAGAAAAGAATAAACCCAAAATTCTTCGGCCTCCATGGAGGCTCTTCCAAAGTTCTCAAGCTATAAAATTTTAAGTTCTACATTGTGTGTAAGTTATGCAAGAATTATTCTTCTAGACTATTTGTAGATGTAGAAAACAACAAATAAAATAACTGAGTCCAAAATAAATTGGGAAACCTAAAACCCAATTGAATTTGGTTTCTGCGTTTGCACGTGTTTCTAGAAAAATTGTTGTCGCCCCTTAATTTCCTGCCGCATCTTCAGAGCCAGTCACGGGGGAAGCAGGTAAGTCAACCCTCTCTTTTAATTTCGCATAATGGTGCAGCATACTGATAGGTATAAATATTAATATTATATTAACTTTTTTGGATTAACTTGCATGCTTGATTTCCATATATGATTTCTTGTTCTAAATTTATTTTTCTTCATCTTCACACCTTTTTAAAAAAATAATAATGAAAAGCTAAAATGTGAGGTAAATAGTAATTGAATATTAGTCTCTAAACTAGCCATTAATGTAGGCTGGAGAGACAGCTTTTAAAATTGAAAAGCTCATTAAATGTTCTACTCAACTGTCCTTCAAACCTACTGCCAGACTACCCAATAAAGACTACCCTTACGCAAAGGTGGTTGAGGATAGTAAATGGCAAACCCAACTCCCCAGTTAGCTGACAGAGAGGGTCTTTTGGGAAGATGCTTAACGGGGATTTTGGTAACCATGAATTGCCAACACTTTCTAATGTTCAAAGGTAGTCAACTTTTATGTGGAAGAAAGCTTCTGGGGTGAACATTTACGTGATGGCCAGGAACAACTTCCTCATTGAGTTTTGTAACAAGAACATAGCTAAGCAAATTCAGCAAGGAGACTGAGCCTGGAAAAAATTTAAGGTCAGGATGGACTGGTGGAATCCTTTTGTTGGTTGTATATGTAACACCCTGTACCTCTACACCAACATACGACTAGTCAAACATCGATGTATTTGTGTGAACTCAGGAAAATAAAGTTGTAAATGGGTAAAATTATACCAGGAACCAATATATGAAGGTGTTGAAGTATCAAACCAAAGTTAGAGGCTAAAGAGAGCCATAAAACAAAAGTTCAGGTTGAAGGTTGCAATGCGGCCTTAAATCTGAACAATTGTTATCCTTCGGGGTGGCCCAGTGGTTTGGGTTTGGGACTTCCATGTTGGAGGTCTCAAAATCGAAACCCCTGGCCACCGAAAGCAAGGGGTTTGCCTTCTGGGTCGAGCTCGTCCCACCGAGCTTGCCTAGTGCGGGTTACCTCTCCTGTGTGGTTTGGGAGCTATTGTATCGGAGCAGGGGTTTTACCCTGTGTGCACCCAAAGAATAGCGGCTGTGGGTTTTCCTTGTCATCACAAAAAAAATGGTTGCAATTGCGGAGGATTATTTCAAGTGATCCCAGACGTGGTCTGACTTTAAATGAGCATATCTCCCAATATATGAAGTGTCTGAGGTTGTACTACCTATCAAATTAAAGATCTGCGAGTCTAGTTCCCAACAAAACAAACCACTCGTCAATTCGATTTCTACATCAAAAGTTATGGACGATTTAAGAACAAACTATCGGAAGGATTTTCACTTACGGCCACCCCACTCCACATACGGACCAAATGTGAAATGTACAGTACGTACATGTAAGACCCCAGCCGTAAGTTGGAGGCAGTGGAGGCCTTTTTAAGGCAAATCAGACTTTTTCATTCCTTTTCCAACTTATTAAATCTCAATCAGTTACAAGGGGGTTCCTAAATCCTCTCATCACCTCTCCATAGTTAAGTGTTTCCAAAGATTTCCAACGATTAATCTTTCCTCCATATCACATGATGCTACTATTAAGCTTTTCTTCATTTTCAGTTTCTTGAAGGAGTTGCTTTGAGAAAGTTTGTGAAGTAAGACTGGATATCTTTGGAAGCTAAGGTAAGATTTCGCTTTCCTCTTAATCTATGAGCTCGTAGGAGCACTTTACATGTCTTTTGACAATAACTCATGAGACGGTGATTGTAAGTCGTGAAGTTCAAGTGTAACTTGTTGTGTAAGGATGTTTATGGATTGTTTTATGTATTGAGGAGCCCGGGGAGTGCCAGGAGACCTTCTTAAAAGGTCATGTGAGGTTGTTGATGTGGTTAAGGAAGGAGATATGGAGAAACTTCTAAATAACGCGTCCTACGAGTTTGCCGCTCACCTAATGGTCGATATATTGCCTATGTGACCTGGGCATGTTGTTGGGCCGTTTGTAATAGTTATAATACTTGTCGTTCTTACAGATTGGCGCTGCAAATGAGTGTTTTGGTAGTCATAGGATGCTAGGATTGGAAGCTAAATCCTTTTTTCGCCGCTATGGCATGATCTCCCCATCACCTATTTACTCTCTTATCAACCATGAGGTCGTAGATGATGAAATACATGAATTTATATGCTATATGCTTCATGTTCACGTACTTCTTTCAATTGTTAGCATTCCTATTGTTAGGACTTAGGAGTTTCCATGTATTCGTATATTGTTAAACAAAGTTCCTCTTAGTTCAAACATTTGTTGTCATAAGTGTTGAAATGGAGTCCCTCCAAGAAGTAAATCGTTACGACCCCTCTTCTTAACTGAGCTTAAAGTACGAAAAAGATATACCCTCCATGTGTGATGTCATTAAGTGTCATATACTCTTCTTAAGCATAGTCTTCATTGACCCATCCTTTCATGCTATATGTTCTGGCGAAGTAAGTCCTAGAGCTTAAGGTATCGTTTACGATCATAAATAAGCCAAGTACAATGCATTGCAGAGATTAGCGTATATGCTTAATGGTCGTCCATAGTTTGAAGGACATAGAATAAAAGCGATGTATATGCATTACCTTATAAGCATGTTTAAATTCATGAACGTCGTCTTTATGTGAAAGGTGATATGTATTGTGCCTTGTCTTCAATTGACCTTAGGCCTTAACTAGACGACTAAGTACCGAGGTAATAGATGCCCCTCTTATGTGCCTTATGTGACTTGTGCTTCCATGCCAGGATATTACGAAAAAAGGTTGGGTACGACTAAAACAAGTTAACAATAAGATAGCATACAAATGGCTAGATACCTGAAAGGTTGTAAATCATTACATACAAACAGAACATGGGCCATGAGGGTCAGCTACATCTCACCTGTGTGCATATGTGAAGCATCTCAACCCTATCTATATGTGAAGCATTCCCTATGTGATACTTCTCATGTGTATGTGTATTGTATGTGACACTTCTCAGTCCAGTGCATTAATGTGATCACATTCAGACAGGAGAGCTAGCCGGTCTCCCCTTGTGTGATGCCACAAGGGTCAGGATTAGCTTACCAACGCTCATAGAGCGATTGTTTGCTGAGGAGATAGTTCACTCCTCGTGCATGTTGGCAGATCTCATGTACGCATGACCACGATTACAGGTTTATTGGAATTAGGCGTGTTGCCAGATCCCACATAAGCAAGGCCATAGTGTGAAAAATCCATTTAACTCAGAAAAACCATTTCTTCAAAAATAACTCAGTTATCAGCTTACATCAGTGTTCATTCTTTATATGCTTTTAATGTTTGCTTGTTTAACATTTTACCTTGTTTGTTATTTCTTACCCCAGAAAGTCTAGCTCCACTTTTCTAAGAGGTAGTCTATCAGATTTACTGGGTATCCTGTAGGTGATACTTAGCCCGAGTGGCCCCTGCTTCCACTTTCTTAGATGAAGATACTGCAGACCACGTTCCAGATGCGATGTTCAAACTAAAGATCAGCTTACTTCGCCCTCTTCTTAGGAGGGAAGTCGTACTTTATTATGTTATGTTAGACATATTAGTATTCCAGAGATTGCCCGAAGACATTATGTAGTCAGTATTCTTAAGAGGCTCATGACTTCTCCTACTGGGTGTTAGTTTGTTTTATAGTACAACTTTAGCATTTATTTATTTTGTTGAACAGGTAACAACTTTGTATTATAAACCAGTACTTAGGTAAGTACTGAAAAGACCCTATACAAAAAAATGGTAAGGAAGTAATAAAAACCTGAAGCAAATACAACCCTAACATGAATGAAAAACTTCTAGGATTGTCTCTGTATCATGAGAAAAGGTCTTTGTACACCAAAAATAGCAGAAATCAGTTGAGCTTGATCTTCTGTATTGTGCTACTTCTATTCTCAAAACATCTGGCATTTCTTTCTCTTCAGATGATGAACTTTTAACAATTTGTTACACAACTTAGTTATGATAATTATGTTGGCCCTGGATATTTCAGTTATGTTAATTATGCTGGCCCTTCCCGATAATTCAGACAATTTAGTTAGATTATTTATCAGTCAGCTAAACACAGGGTTCCCTCATCAGACAGTAAGTGTCGAATAAGTTCCAAAAGATGGAATACGAGCACTGCTCAGCCTATTATTGTAGACATTCAACAGAAAACACATCTAATCAGAATAAAGAGAAAGATAATCACCTCGGTTGAACCAGTTCTTGGATTGGGAGTTTCTACAGGACCTGGGCAAACTACAGTAACCTTGATTCCTTTACGACAGAGCTGCACAGGGAAAAGAATTAGATGAATGCTAAGATAAATAAAAGCAAGAAGATGATAATAACAAGGCTCTTGATCATTTATGAGGGGTACTGAGGAAGCTAGAACAATAATGATAATATTATGGATGTTGGAATCAAACACCATACTGGACAAAATCCAGCTACCAGCTTAAGAGGACATCTTCTGTTATGTATATATGAAACTTTCATACTTGAATAATTTCATTGATTGGTGGTCATGAGACACAACACCCCTCGAGTCCTTAAAAAATTGAACCTGCTTGTAGATCAATAGTGCCTACCAGATATAATGAGATCCGACGTCTGTCAACTGTCAAACAAGCTGTTCTGTTTTGGTGAATGGGTTTTAGGATATGGTTATACATTGAATACACTCCAATGAGGATGCCTTCAGAGATGGAGGGAAACGACAGTAATGCTGAGAAGGGAGGAAGAATAGGGGGTAGGAGAGGCAGGATGGCTGTTAAGGGTGGTCGTCCTCCACCAGAAGCCTTGGAAGGGAGGCAAATCATTGAGAAGAAGAAAGAGGCAACGGAAGTTTTGAATTGTGTAAAGGAAGAAAAGCTCTAAGAAGGTGAAAAGACAGAATTACCCTTGGATTAGTGAACCAGTTTGGAGGGGCATATTGAGCCGGTTCACTACTCAGAGAAAGTCTAATGGCCAGATTGCAAGTAACACAACCAGGAATACAAGTTCGAATTAGCGGATCCCTTTGAAAGAGAAGAAGAGCCAAACACCTACTGTTCTGGCGCCGGAAATCAAGCAAAAGTGGAAGGAATTGGCTATGCCAACCTCGGAATTACTTTGTGAACACTGTGAAGGACCTGGGTCTTCTGTTTTATGCGTGGGGGAGCAGCAGAAGGTCACAACTTCTGTTTCAGGTGTGTCAGAAGGTCGGAAATCTGCTTCTGGTGAACTCGAAAGTTACATATCAGGGGTGGTATGGAGTCATTTTGACCAGACGATGGGTGTCAGGTTCTGGGAAGTCTACCTCTGGGCGAGCCTTCTGTGCTGGATCTGAGGCTGGAGTTCATCCAGCCACCTCGCCGGTGCTGGAAATAGGGTCTGTTAATGCCGGCATTGTTCAGTTGGCTCCTTTTCTTCCAGAAATCAGTGGAAAGGGAGTGGGAAGTAGCCGAGGGGCCTGTATAAAATCAAAATGTCATTATACACAGTGGGGGAAGGAGCTGACTGTCAATTTTCAGCTAATTCAACGCTGATGATTGGCACTGGCAGTGGGTGTAAAGACATACAGATAGAAGATGTGATTTCGTTAGCTTGTGTCGAGGACAAAAGAAACATGACAGGTGGGGTGGGGGAAAAATACCTTAGATTTGGAGAAATTTTTTGGTGTGTTATTTGAAGGGAAGGAGAGGAAGGTGTTAGATTTGCTCAGGTATATTGAACTAGAGGCAAAACAAGATAGGGAATGGGAGAAGATTGTAGGGAGGGGAGTGATAGAAGATTGGGGAAGGAGAAGGAGGGGGGGGAGGTAAAATGATAGTGTATGAGAGGAGATGTAGAAGTAGGGAAAGGAGTGGTGCTACGAGGGAGAAGAGGGGGGGCGATGAGGGTAAAGACTTTGTCCACGGAAGTTAAAATCACTACATAGAACGTCAAAGAAGGGAGGATTGGGGGTCGAATCTCGTGTCTTCAAGAGACGAAAGTAGAAGTAATGACAGACATGGTTGCTAGAAGCGTATGGGGAACAGTAGGTGAAGTATGATTGGGTTCCAGTTATAGGTAATGCAAGGGATATAGTAATCTTAAGGGATGAGAGAAAAATAGAGGTGATGGAGGTAAGTAAGGGGCAGTTCATGACTATCATGCTTGATGGGAGTAGAAGGAGGAACATGCACACCCCTTTCAAGTTCGAGAACATGTGGCTTCAGGTGTTAGACTTTAAAGAAAGAGTATATGGGAGGTCGAATGGATATGAAGTTGTAGGCACACCCTCGTTCCAATTTGCCAGCAAATTAAAATTGCTAAAAGAAGATATAAGGAGGTGTTTGGAAATGATAGAAGTTAAAATGAAGGAGTCAACTAACGTGGTGGGGGAAATGGAGCGGGTGGAAGGGTTGAGAGAGTTAGACGAGGAGGAGTATTAGGAAAGAGGAGGCGAAGAGAGAGCTAGCCACTTTAGCAATAGAGGTTAGTTGGAGACAAAAATCGAGGATGTTGTGGTTGAAAGAAGGGGATTCAAACACATTTTTTTCATAGGGTTGCTGTAGAAAATAGGAGGAACTTCATTGAATCTTTAGAAGTGAATGGAGTAGTATTTGAAAGGGAAGAGGAAGTTAAGGGGGTTGTTGTGGTAATGAACTGTTATTTAAAGAAGATATTAGCTGAAGACTGAAGCTTAGGGGAATAGTGCTTAGTCAATTAGGGGAGGGGATGAGGGAGTGGTTGGAAATGATTATTTTAGAAGAAGAGGTAAGGGATGCGATTGTGACTAGTGCAGGAGACAAGGCCCCGAGATTGGATGGCTTCACTATAGCTTTTTTTTTTTTTGATAACCGAGAAATCCGTCTGTGACCCGCCCTTTGGACCAATCACATCCTTCTAAACTCGGTGGATAATGGGCCCACCCCTCTACTCTTCTCCACTTAAATACCGGGCTTCGCTTTGCATGGTGTGGGGCTTGAACCTGCAACCTAAGCCACAAATCCTCCACCTTTTGCCACTCGAGCTAGGCCTTAGGGGCCACTCTAGCTTTTTTCCAACACTGTTGGAGGATAGTTGAAGGTGAGTTGATGGAGACTATTGCAGAATTTCAAGAAACTGGAGAGTGAGAAAAGTCTTAATGCATCTTTCATTACCATTGTGCCGAAGAACGAAGGAGCGCGATAAGCATCAAAGATTATAGGCCTATTAGTCTGGTGGGAAGCATCTATAAGATCATCTCTAAGGTGCTTTCTAACAGACTAAAAAGGTACTGGATGAGACAGTTTCATCCTCTCAAAATGCTGTTGTCGAAGGAACACAGATCCTTGATGCCGATTTAGTGGCAAATGAAGTGGTTGACTCCAGAAGGAAGAAAGGAGAGTCGCGCATTTTATGTAAATTGAATCTTGAGAAAGCTTATGATCATGTGAATTGGGAGTTTCTAGACTTCAATATGCAAAAGATGAGGTTTAGGGACAAGGGGAGGAAATGGGTTAAAGTTTGCATCTCTACTGCCAGATTTTCTATTTTGGTGAATGGGAATCCTTGTGGTTTCTTTGGGAGCTCGAGGGGGTTAAGACGGTGGGATCCTTTACTCCAATGCTATTTACTTTGGTATTGGAAGCACTGAGCAAAATGATTGATAGGGGAGTTACTGGAGGCTTTTTGAAGGGTTTTGATGCTTCATTGGAGAGCAGAGTACTATGACTGTCACACATCTCTTATTTGTGGATGATACCTTGGTGTTTTGTGATGCAGAGGTCTCCCAACTAAATTACAGCTAGATTACTTGAGACAGATACTTATTTGTTTCAGGTTGTATCAGGCCTAAAGATCAATTCAGGAAATATGAAATCACTCAAGTAGGAGAAGTGGTTAATATGGATGAGATTGTGCAGGTGTTGAATTGTAAGGTAGGCACATTACCTACTACATATTTGGGTCTACCATTGGGTGCTTCGAACAAAGATCTATCAGTGTGGAATCCGGTGATTGAGAGAGTTAAGAAGCAGCCAGAGGGGTGGCAAAAGAGATACTTTCCCAAAGGAGGGAAGGAAGTATTGATCAGAAGTACTTTATCTAGCATCCCCACATATTTAATGTCACTTCTGCAGGCTCCTTGTAAAGTGACAGAAAAGATGGAAAGACTTTAGTGGAAAATTCTATGGGACTCAACGGAGGGATATAAAAAGTTTCACTTAGTGATTGGAGAGTTGTCACATCTCCAAAGGAATGGTGAGGACTTGGTGTGAAAGATCTCGGGTTCAACAAAGCCTCGCTAGGGGAAGTGGTTATGGAGGTTTGGGGTGGAGGAGAATGTGTTTTGGAGGGGGATGGTAGCAGAAAAGTATGGCATTTTGGAAGGTGGGTGGAGGACTAAAAATATCACAACACCTTTTGGGTGTGGTTTATGGAGGAGTATTATGAAGGGACGGGACGACTTCGGTAGACATACTTCTTCCGGAGTTGGGGATGGCAGAAGTATTAGTTTCTGGACACACAAGTGGTGTGGGGAGGATGAGCTGCGGGAAGTTTTCCCTAACATATATAGAGTGTCTTGCCAAGGAGAGATGACAGTCCATCAAGTTTCGAGGTCTCACAAGGGGGAAGTTCATTGGGATCTGGAGTTCAGGACGAATCTACAGGACTGGGAGTTGGAAGAATTTTATTAATTTGGTTGAGTTACTGTATGGGGAGGATCTGCTTATTGATAGATGAGATGTATGGAGATGGCGAGAGAGTAGAGCAGTGTTATCAGAGGCGCGCTTAAAGCACGCTTAAGCCCTGAAGCGAGGCTCAAAACATGTTGAGCGCTTCGCTTCACTTAATGTGCGCTTTAGTGTCGTCATCAAGGTTCTAAGACATACTTTTCTTTGTCAATGAACCTCTTCTAAAGAGACGACACTAAACAATTGCTATTTCATTTTATCGTTATTATTTTTCAATTTCTTTGTTCATATATTTGCCATGCTTTAAAATTATTAGTCTTGGACTAAACATATTTATTGTATTTTTTCTCCCCTTGCACCTTTTTTCATTAAAGCCCACGTTTTATTTGCACTTTGCGCTTAAAGCCCCAACGGAGCTTACGAGCTTTTTTGCGATTTTTTCTTTTGATAACACTGGAGTAGAGATGGCTAATTCAATTTTAAATCATATTATGAGAGGTTATTAACAAGAGTTGAATGTATTTTCCCTCATTGTGCTATTTAAGTACCCAGGGGTCCGAGGAAGGAGTGTTTCTTTGCGTGGTTGGAAGCAAGGGTGTGATATTGACAGCGGAAAACCAGAAAAAAAAGAAGATCAACTATGTTAGTTGGTGCTTCCTGTGCAAAAGTTTGAGTGAAGATGTGGATAATCTCTTGTTGCATTGTCAAGTGGCTAACCTTTGTGGAGAGTAAT
This sequence comes from Solanum etuberosum, assembly GCA_029582245.1. Classification (NCBI taxonomy): domain Eukaryota; kingdom Viridiplantae; phylum Streptophyta; class Magnoliopsida; order Solanales; family Solanaceae; genus Solanum; species Solanum etuberosum. The sequence continues at coordinate 49,558 of JAJONR010031897.1, forward strand.
TCTTAATTGGTTTGGGGTGCGATGGGTGATGCCAAGAACAGTGAAGGAGGCCTTGCATAGCTGGGGGGTTATAGGAGGGGGAAAAGGAGTCCTAGGGCTTGGAAGGTTCCCGCTAGCACTGTTGTGGTCATTTGGAGAGAGAGGGAAATCGGAGAGTGTTTGAAGGGGGTTGAACAAGATATTGTAAAGTTGCAAATAGTCTTCTGTTTCTAGTTTGCTTTTGGTGTTCCCACGAGACCGAAGTTTGTATAGAAGATTGGGCCTCTTTTTTTGAGAATCATGTTTCAATGTAGGTTCTCTTTTTGGGTATGCAGCTTGTATATGCGGGGTTTTCCCCAATTGTTAATAAAATTGTTTACCTTATCAAAAAAAAAAAAATGATGCATACCTCAGAACGCAAGGAGTGGAAATACCCATTTACTGCAAATTTAGAAGCCGAGTATACCGCCTGACCTGGTGCAGGAGTCTTTCCAGCTGCACTGCTCATCTAGATATAAAAATAAATCAAATGAATTTTTTTACCATCGCCTCATCCAGGGGTATATAAAGTACAGAAAACCAAATTTCTAGCACATATTAATAGTGGAACAGAACGATTACAAAAGTGGAGAAACTTTCCATAGTCCTGCCACGAGGGCATACTAAAAAGCAACCACCTGATTAACATAAGAACATGATAAAAACAGTTTTCCCAAGAGAATTGTTGTGTTATTATATTCCTTTTAGAGTATGGATGTACTTGAGTTTCACCTGCCTGCATAAAAAATTTGCATAGAAAAGAACGACTCTGAAAATCAGAATTGTATAAGAGAAGAACCAGAAAAGGAATGTGATCCTAAAAGATTGTACTAAATTAAGATAACATTAGTAGACTATACTGCAACAACCTTGGTAAACCACCAGCCAGCATTTTGTATGAGATTCGAAAGTTAAGTATTTTCTTAATTAATAATTCAGTAGATTTTTGTCCGAAACAAGTTTTGCTATCAGGTTATGGCATCAAGATAACTGTAGTCACCAAACTTAACCGCACCTCTGATAATTCTACTTACCACAACAAGATGTCCTCTTCCCCGCTTCAGCATGTAAGGCACAAGCATCCGCGTCATCGATATGGGGCCCACGACATTCACATTTAGCATTGCCTACTAACAGATCAGATATGATATAAGTATTTGAAGCAACAAAATAGAAACATTTCATAATCGGATGTCATATATTATCAGGTCGCCATGGGTAGATGGATATCCACAGAACAGACCTGTTCAAAGAAACTAATGAAAAGTCATAAGAACCTCAGGACTCTTTTTCTGACAAACCCTCTGTAGAGATGGATAGCAAAACCATAAAAACATGCTCATGCTTTAGATGACAAAAGTGTGCACCGAAAAAAAGAAGAAAAAAAGCAGCTTCCCTTTTTTTAATAAAAGTTACTCCAATATATTATACCAGGAAGGGCCTGCATCTAAAAGAACTTTTTTCTGCCAAGCTAATTATATACAAACTGACATCTCTTACAAGCTAGACACCTAGAAAACGTACATAGCCCATATGATGTACATTTGAGACTAAATGAAATTCAAGTGATATTTATAATTTTCTCTGCGTTGCTTGAATTCTTTTTTCCCTCCATCCTCCTGTTTTTGCAGTAATTGTAAAACTCTGCGATCATGCTCCCTCTAAGTCTCCAAGTTTCACCTCTTCCCTTCTTTTTTCGAGAATGGTAACAATTTCTATATATCAGTGCACAAACACAGTGCCAACACCATATGTATAAATGTGAAGCTAAAACCCAAAAAGCTATCCTTTTTTTTTTTGAAGATGGTAATTGTTTCTATTTCTGTAGAACAGTACATAGGTTGTACTGAAAACCGTATTTACATAAGGAACTCTAATAATACCAACCTATCCCTATAATGAGTCTAACACATCAATGATGTATCATTAGAGTAAATTTGATTACACCAAAATCACAGTCACAATACAATTCAGTTTGACTTGTTGCATACTACTCTCCCTATTCTCAAAAACTCTAAGGTTCCTCTCTTTCCATATTGTCCACCAAATAGTGGCAGGGACAATTCTCCAGCTGCTTCTGTTTTTTGCTTGTGTCCCTTCTTCTTCCCAGCAATATAGAGCCTCTGAAATTCTCCCAGGCATGGACCAGGACATGTTTTTAAGTCTCGGGAACAAATTCCACAACTGGCCAGTTACTTCACATTGGATGAACAAATGATTGATTGTTTTTGCAGTTTTTCCACAAAAAAAAACATCTAGAGCAAAGTGTTATTCGCCTCTTCATTAAATTCTCCTGTGTCAATACTGCTTCTTTAGCCAGTAACCACACAAAGTAAGACACCTTGTAGGGGATTTTGGCTTTCCATATATGTCTCCAAGGCCACTTGAGTAACTGTAGATTTTGATGGTTCAACTTCTTGTATGCTGCACCTAGTTTAAAAATCCCTTTACTGCTTCCCAACCACTGCAATCTATCCCGCCCTGTTTCCAGACCACAAAATTGATCAATGCTTCTAAAAAATATTGTTACTCTTGGAATTTCCCAGTCATTGAGGTGTCTTCTAAATACAAAATTCCACCCTTGAGGAGTGCATAAGTCAGCTATAGTACTTTGTTGCTGAAGAACTAAATTGTGGATGTGTTAGGGAAGAGAGTCTCCATATTTCCTTCTGCATGCCAATTGTCCTTCCAGAATCTAGTTTTAATGCCATCTACCACTTTGATCTTGGTGTTTGGTTTGAATTTATTCCAAAGTTCTCTAATGGATTTCCATAAGCTAACACAATAAGGGGTGGTAACCTCCTTTGTCATCCAACTATCACTCTCTTCATATTTTTCCTTTATGACTGAGCCCCACATATTCTGATTATCATTTGAGTACTTCCAAAGCCACTTCGTCCTCAAAGCTTTGCTCTGGTTCTTCATGGTCTTGATCCCCAGACCCCCAACTCTCTTTTCAATGATCACAGTTTTCCTTTTGACTAAGTGATACCCTCTCCTTTCCTTGTTCCCTTGCCACAAAAATTTTCTCCTGATGCTATCCAACCTAGTGATGATTCCTGGCGGGACAGGAAATAATGACATCATATATTTTGGAAGTGCATCAAGTACAGAATTAATCAAAGTTAGTCTTGCCCCTAGTGAAAGGTACTGAGACATCCACCTTGCTAGCCTCTTCTCACACTTCTCAATCACCCCATCCCAGATTTCCATAGACTTGGATTTTGCCCCCAAAGGCATACCTAAGTATGTGATTGGGAGGACACCCGCTTCACCTCCAAGTATTGACTTCAAAATTTCCATGTTTCAAAATTTACTGGATATAGGAAGCTTTTCCTCCCGTTGACATGTACCAAACCTAAATCTAAAATTTCTAGGATAGCTACAGTTTCAGTAGGGGTTCTGCTTTACACCAAAAAATCAAATAACAAAAGGGAGTTCATCTTGATCTTCGGAATTTGATTACCCATGCCTCCAAAGTATCTCAAATTTCTCTCCCTCCAAACAGTCCACCAAATAAATTTCAACAACATAGAAAGATGTTTTTGGCATTGTCCACCAAAGACTCCAAAGAGCTTTTTGGCATTGTCCATTTGATACCTCATGCATAGAAAGATGTTCCAGATTTGAGAAATCAACCCACAATGTAACATAGATGACAGTTTCAGCTTCCTTACCACAAAGATAGCATCTTGAAGATAATTGTATGTCCCTCTTTAAATTTCATGTGTTAAGCATGCCTGTTACTACCAACCAGATAAAGCATTCCATTTTATATGGAATTCTAACTTCCCATATGTGCTTCCATGGCCACAACTCTTAGTCTTGACTGATTGGGTCATTCAGGATCCCATATGCAGAATTGACTGTAAATTTTCCTTTGTTATGCCCCTGACACGACATCCTGTCAACTTCTGCCTCAAGGGTCTTGAACACTGCAGAATATTTTTGGAACTCCAAAAAGCCTAAGACTTCCATTTGACTATCCTAATGTTTGCATACTAAGGATATACAGACATTCTCATTATATATAACTTAATCTGGAAATATGTCTTCTTTCCTAACGTAAATTGCTTATGATTGTCACTGAAAGGAAATATAATCTGGAAGGAACATATTCCTAGCCAAAAATATCATTGGAAACCAACAAATAAACAATAATAACTAAGGGTATTCTATATGTGGACATAATATCGCAGTTGACAAACACTTCCTTGTGTTTTAACATCTATTTTTGAGAAGGATTGTGTTTTAACATCTTTTGTAAAACGAGCTATTTGTGGTTGTGGGTGTGTACTACTGAATTGAGAGTCTGCTAGCTCTGATTGAAATGATTAAGCAAAGAACCCATGAACTGACTAGGGTGGAACTTTATAGGCTAGGCATGGATATGGACCTAATCAGTCCAACGTGGTTTATGAAGACATGATACCTTGAGAGTTTCTTCTGTCACATCCAGTGCTGTAGATTTCTGCAATAAAGAGAATTAGATTATCTAACTACATCTTCATAACATTAACAGTCATCTTGAATTGATCAAAGAAAAACTCGGTGAAAACCCAGATGTTAAAGTTCTGCAAGCTACAAAGAGAGTTGCAAATTTTAAATTGTCCTTTATAGTGATTTCTCTCACTCCTCTCCCCACCCACCTGCATGTACTCCAGTGATAGTTATAAAAGATTTAGCACCATTTGTATTTACAAGGGGAACAAAGTTAAAAACTACTAGTTTACATTAAAACCAGCCACATTACTTGAAGTTTTAATTTGACATCCTCAGCAAGTGTCAACCCTCAACCTACAAAAAATTCCACAAAATTAAGGTTTTCTCTGATTTAAGAAACTTTTAAGTGTGAATGCTTTTAGTGTTTTCTTTCAACATTACTTTGATAAAATTATATAAGAACCGACGTGGTATCATTTTGTTTCATGCCCAACCAAATAGGAGGCACAAAATTTAAACATAAAGATTGACAAGTACACCAGAAGATATTTTTAAGAAGTGAAGGATGACTTTTTGTTGCACAACTCAATCGTCAAGCGCCATAACAAAAGTTCCCAGTTTCTCTAGATTGAAATAAAAATAGGACATAGTTGGCCAAACCATCTCCAGAAAATATTGAAGAGTCCAATTCTTCAAAACACCCTCATGTTCTATGCTCTTTATAGGACTAGGAAAAGAATCGAATATCCTCTATGTTAACAGGGTTCCTAATGATCTGTTAATTTAATGTTGAAATATACGGGTTAAGAAAACTCCATAAGATGAGTTAGTTCATAACAAGCCCTTATATCATTAGCCCAAAAGGGATACTGTCACCATGAACATAATGAATCCAAATGAAAGCAGAAACAAACTAATATAATTGATTAGAACCTGAGTTAGATGCAAGAGAATAATTTGGCCAATAATGGAAGTTCAATTAATTGTGGGCTTCTTTATCAAAAATATTGTGGACTTACTGGACGCTCATAGGCTGCATTGTGAATCATATAATCCACTCCAGCTGCATCAAAAAATGATTCAGCTTTCTCTACAGCCAATCTCAGACTTTCCTCCCCAGATGTCAAGTCCAATGGTAAAATCATCACATCTCTTGGTGCATATTTTCCTGATTTTAACAGATACAATAATGCCAAAGTATAAAGCAGGATAGTAAGCAGCGAAGTAAGAAAGAAAGAGGCTTATCCTGCATCACTTAGAAAGCCTTACCTGTAAGTTGTTGCTTGACATGCTGTAGCTCAGCTTCATTTCGAGCAGATATAATGAGTTTTGCTCCTAAATTTGCAAGTTGTTTGGCAAGAATTTCCCCTTTTCACCAATATCCAAAAGATAGCAACGAATGAGAATGAGAATGACAATAACAAGTAAAAACAAAGATAAGAAGTTATTTATGTCAGTAGAGGAAATATTTTAGCAGCAATATGGAGATGACAAACTTATGACAGTTTTTCTTTTCTTTTTATGAAAAGGAAACCCGCATCCACTACCCTTTGGGTGTGTAGTGGGTAAAAACCCCTCTCTTATGCAATAGTTCACAAACCACACACGAGAGTTAACACGCACTAGGTAGGCCTGGTGCGACGAGCTAGACCCAGAAGGCAAACCCCTTGCTTTCGCTGGCAAGGAGTTTCGATTCAACATGAAAGTCCCAAGCCCAAACCACTGGGCCACCCTGAAGGGTCAAACTTATGACAGTTAACTAAACAAATGATCATAGATTCATAGTATAAAAGACAACAAGTTCAACTGTTATGTACGTAGAAAGCACTAGTTTCATATAAATAAATTTCTCTAAAATCACCATAACTGGAAAAAAACAAATACCTATTCCACGACTAGCTCCAGTAATCCAAATAACCTGCACCGCTTAAAATTGGGCATCAAGAGAGTAGTACTCCAAACCTTGCTATTTACTAATTTCTTAATAATCAGCATTGAGACACACAAAAATAGGTAACCTTATCTTCAATTTCTTCGCGTTTCACTTTCCCTTTTGACAATAACGTGAAATCCCCTGATAATAAAATTTTGAAACTTCAGTGCTCTGTTCATATCAAATTCAGATTCAAATTCAAGATGCATCCATATCAAATAGTTACCATCAGCAGTGAGGAACTTGATGAACAAGAATACGAAGATAACAAGGAACACCAAATACAAGATCATCATATTTCTGAGTCTCTTAATCTCACAATTTCTAGCGTTCGCCGTATATATACTTTTCGTTTTCCATTTGTGTGAAACAAATAAAATTTGGAGGGTTAATTAAATTTTTAATACATTTTTTGTTTTTATTTTTTTTTATATTTTAAGTTGTTAATTGTTGTAATTTTCAATTAATATATATCTTTCAAATTTTTAAGTTGTTAGTTATGTGATTTATAGTGTTTCTTATTGTATTTTCAAATAGTACATGTTACTTCTTTTGTCTCAATTTAATTGGCACTAATGAATTTCAAAAGTCAACCAATTTTTGTATATCTTTTATTGTCATATGTAAATTTTGAATAATACATATATGGTACTCTCTCTAATCAATTTATGTGGTGTAGATAGAATCATTTACATTGTTTATATGTTTTTTAAATTTTTAGAGAAAACACATAAAAAAAATCCTGAACTTGATCGGATAATTTACTTTAGCACTTAAACTACACGGGACGTTTAAATATCCCCTTTAACATCTTTGAAGTGAATTAAAAACCAACCTGAGATTATTATACCACTCACTTGCCACATCATAGCCATGTAAGTGTCACAACATAACCATGTCAGCACCACGTCATTAATTAATTTTTTTATTAATTATTTTCACAAATTTTTCTTAACACTTCTTAAAATTAATTTACACTAAGTAATTAATTACAAATGCATTTTCTAAAATTAAAATCTAAAATGTGGATTCATTCTTATTCCCCCATACCCAGCCCCCACCTACCTCCTTTTTATCCCCCCCCCCAAACCCAACCCCCACCCACCTCCTTCACTTATTTCTTCTTCCTTCTTCTTCACCATTTCTAGCTCTTAACTATTCATTTTTTTCCTCTACATATTTTCCAGCGAGCTCCACTTTCGGTGAACCAACAAGTTTTTTTACTTTCGATGAAAATCGATAAAATTTATATGTGTGAAATTGACGTCAATAATAAGATGTTAGTGTTGGATTTTGTGGATTACTAAAGAGATGGTGAAATTGAAGTAGTTGATAGAGTTGAAGATGAAGATGGGGAAAAAAGGATGCTTCAATGGAGAAGAAGCTTATTGGGGAAGACAATAAAATAAAGAGAAAAAATTTTTTAAGGTTTGTGGGCCAATAAGAAAATTCATGTAGTTTAATAAAAGTTAATATATTAAGAAAGTAGTATTTAAAATATTAATTATATATTGAGCTATAAAAAAAATGACATGTGTATGATTTTATATTTTTTTTCTTTTTTTAATTCATTCACACGCTATTAGGTAAGTGAACTCACTCTCTTTGTCACGTCATCCCTTAGGGTTGCATTTAATTCACTTCGAAGATGTTAAGGGGGGGTATTTAAACGCCTGTATAGTTTAAGTGCTAGAGTAAGTTATCCGACCAAGTTCAGGGGGGTTTTTATGCGTTTTCTCAAATTTTTAAGTTGTTTATTATTATGACTTAATGTCATGACCCGATTTTGAGTCATGATGGCTCATACTATAAATCCCCAATAGGCAAGTTAAAATCCAAAATTAAAGCGGAAGACAGTAAACAACTAGAAAGAAATAAGTGAAAGCAAATATAGATAGAGAAAGTAGGGTTCATAGCATAGATATGTAAATACAATACAAAATATAAAAAACGGGTCCGAAAGTGATCGAGAAAGATAAATAATATATATAAGAAACCACCTCGGACCCGGTATCACCGGTACAAGAACGTCTACGTACAAATTAGTTATACACATCAAGTATGTTTAAATCAAAATATAAAATATAGACAAGTACAAAAGAAGGAAAGCAACAATATTTGGACGCCAAGAACTTCCCACGATCCAAGTGTAGCAACAATATTTGGATCTCCCAATGCTCAGCAAGGGTGGCTCGTGTTGGGAGCTGCATCATGAAGAAGTGTAGCATACACAGGGTACTCAGTAGGCATCATAAGCCGACCAACAATGGTATATTATTAAAAAAATCCCAATTTCCCTCAAATAAAAACAGTAGTCGCTCTTTCGGAGCTCGATAAATGGAAAATCTTAGTAAAAATCATTTAAGTTTCTAAAATACAATTTTCCCCTCATTTTCAAATACGAATATGTAAACATGCAGATGTCACACTCACGATTACATGCAAAACATAGTCAATACAATCACAACACAATCACATCACACAACAATTCGATAGACGTACTAACCTGGAACTCCAACTAGTCCAAGTCCAAATCCAAGGCCTCATGCATGTAGCACCCCGAATTTCCGGAACTCTAACTTAACTTGTATCTTCATGGAAAGACAAAGAGTTATTAATATATAAGTAATGGTGTGGGTCATATTTTAAGTTCTCAAGAGTCACATCTGAATTTTTGAAGTTAAGCGAGTTTAGTAATAAAAGTTGGCGAAAGTTATCGCAAGTTCCCTTATAAAGATTTCTCTGGAATTTAGTGCAAATGTCTCGGAGGTTTTCTCCCAATATAAGAAGAGTTAGAGGGCCCACGATATATCAAATCGAAGGTCTACGAGTCTAGTTTCCAACGCATCAAACCGTTCATTCATACAACATCGAAATAGAGAGATATTCACTTTTTTGTACCGACTGCGCAGTAGAGGCGGCTAGTGGGTCCCCTAAGTCGGTGGAACCTTATAAAATGTTATCTTCTTCATTTTTTTTCAGTGCAGCTCGTAAGAAACGTCAGAGAATTGCTCCTCAAATCATCCTTGTGTGTTCATGATCTCTTCTTGGCTCTTTATCGAAAATTGTCCTACATCATGAGCTCGTCGTTTTGGTATAGTTTTCACGGTGAATTGTGCAGTGTAGCTCCATAGAGGTTGTGGCAGCAGGGGTTTTTCAGTGGTTTGATTTTATTCAGGTGTTCTAGGTGTGTAAAGAAAGGTAGGAACCATCTTTTATCAGTTTATGGATACCTTAGGTCTCACATAGTAATTTACGATAGGAATCCTTATCGATTGTCGAATTGTCGTAGTAATTCTTGTCCTTAATTATTGATTGAGTTTACTTTTTTTAATGTTGTAGTGGTGCGGACAGAGGTATTATTCAACATAAACTATAAATAAAAAGTTATTTTAAGGCTATTCCCTTCGTTCGGCATGTTTCCTTAAAGCTTGGGAGTGATATAATAGGGTAGTCAATGTTGGTGGTCTAGTAGATATAATTGTGAGTGGTTGGCTGATTGAGTGGTTATGAACCCTCATTTTAGGGACTCATAATCTGTTAAGAACGACCCAAAGTTAGGAACGACTTCGAGACTATCCATATATATTGTTTATAGCTAAGTTACTCGTCGTACCCACTCAGTGCGCTCCCCATCCTCGGCAATATGACGATCCATCCACCTCAAAAGTGTCTCCCTCTGCTCGGCATCCCTCTGAAATACCCCGCTCTGAATGATGCCAATCATGTAGGCATACTCTGCTGTATTAATAGGCAGAGTGTGGGCTGGGCCATATATGAACCGGGAAATGGTGGCCTCTGAGATGTCGATCGGGAAACCCCGCACCAATGTGGACTGAAATGGAGGCTGATATACGAGCTTGGCCCGTTTAGAGATGGCATTCCGGATGGTGGCAGCATAAGAGGCATATAACTCTCTGGTCATCTCCTCGCTGTAGTTCCCGGGGTTCCGTGCCATCCACTCGCATCTGTGCCTCCTGAAGAGCTCCTCTATAACTGGTGCAGTGTGGAGGCTGCCCGTAAGGACCCTGCGCTCCTCAGTAACAGTCCTAGCCATCCTCCAGTGTTCGTTCAACATGGTGCCATTCTCATACAACTGGTACTGGCCCGGAACACACCATCTGTTCGGCTCATCGGCATTGGGAGCAGGCTCAACTCTGGTAGGTACCGGGCTATCGCCTGAGCTGTCGGCGTCAGAGGAAGAAGCAGGATTGCCGCTAGAACTAGAGCCGGACTGCGACTCAGAATCGGAAGGTGTGGCCCCCTCCTTAGATTGGGGGGCAGTGACCTCGAACTCGTCACTAGTATAGACAACCTGCAGGGATCGCCTAGTAGTGTGGGGGGCAGTGGGGGAGATCTCGGTGGTAGGTGGAATTTACTCGGTATCAGTGTCCTCATAAAGCAGACGTCAGGAAGGAGCGATGGATTTGGACTTGCCCTTTTGTGCGTAGGTTAGAGCTTGTTTCGGAGCCATGGTACCTGTGGAAGACTTGTTAGTACTAAGGCAAGACAATAAGACTCATGGAATAATTTTAGAACAAGATTCGAACCCAAACAAAAACTTCAAAAAATTTCAGACAGTAGCTAGAGTGGTGACCTACGGTCCGTCGATGGATCGACGGTCCGTGGGTCCCCTCCGTAGGTCGGGTGGCTGAAAATCAGGTCCCAGATGGAGAACCACAGATGTGCAGAACGGTCCGTCTATCAAACGACGGACCGTAGTCCACACTGTGGTTCCAGACTTGGCCATATTTTTGTGTGCCACTGATCCACGGACCCCTACCTACGGTCCGTAGGTTGACCTACGGTCCGTGCGTGAGGCTCGTAGATTAGTTCTGTGCCAGGGCTTATACTTGAACTCACAGTTTGTGCCATATTTCAACAAACACTCAATCAAACTAAGCCTACACATCATTTCAACATATATTTCGGTAGTTCATTATCCTTAGGGTTGTGATCATTCAATTTCATTCACATTCACGCAAAGCCATTGAGCAACCCTACGTAAAAGCTCCCAATTAGGCCTATTATTATTTTTAGTTGGCTTTAATTTATTACACACTCACATAACATCATTCAAAGGGTGTTTCTAACTACAATTAAACATTCAAATAGGAGATTAACAACCAAGGTCAAGTGCAACTTTGTGATTTCAAATGATAAACAATGACAAGTTCAAAGTTACGTTAAAATCGCTTACCTTACAAGCAAATCGAAGTTGGTGAGTGTGTGAGTGCAATGAGATCCTTGTCCCTTTGCTAGCCTTTGACACCGAACCCAGACTTTGAAAGTGTTTGGGAAGAAAATGGAAGTGTTGGAATGATTTGGGAGAGAAGAGGGGAGATATGGGATTTGGGATTGATTTAGATCAGTTTGGGAGTGATTTGGGGGGTTAATAATGGAGGATTATGGGGTGAATGATCGGTTGTAACGGTTGGGGGGAAAATATGGAAGTGGGAAATGTTTTATTAAACAGGGGTCCGGGTCGAGTCAGGCAGAAACCCTAGTTTGGACCTACGAGACCCCGTCGACGGTCCGTGGGTCGACCTAAGGTCCGTCGGTCGGGTCCGTAGGTCACTCTGACACTTAGAAAAAATTAGAATTCTTACCTAGGATCTACGGACGCTATCCACGGTCCGTGGATTGACCAAAGGACCGTCGATGGGCTCCGGAGACCACTTCACAGTTGGTTTTTGCAGATTTTGCCTCTTCATCCCTGCACATGTAGCAACCATTAGGACTTTCTTTTTGCATTTTCTGGACACTTTTTAGACACGGACCCTATTCTATATCTAGCCAACACTAATAACAAAAAAATAAAAATAAACACCTATCTAAAGAGGTACAAAAATCAAAAAGAAAGAAGAAAACTCCTAAATCGAAAAGAAAATCATATAGTTGGCTAGATTGTACATCTTGGGTTGCCTCCCAAGCAACGCTTGATTTAACGTCGCGGCACGACGCAGACACCTTGATTACTCAGACTTCATCAAGGAATAGGCCTCAATCACTTCTTGCACACTCTCAGATTTTCCCAAGTAGACTTTGATCATTTGTCCGTTCACTTTGAACCTCGTTCCTTCCTTGTTCTCGAGCTCGACCGCTCCATTTGGAAATACTTGAGTGACTCTGAATGGCTCGGTCCATTTGGACTTGAGCTTGCCAAGAAACAAGCGCAACCTTGAGTTGAATAAGAGCACTAAATCACCCACAACAAATTCGCGCTTTTCAATCTTTTGATCATGGTACTTCTTCATCTTCTCCTTGTACAAGGCTGAACTTTCATATGCTTTTAGGTGAAACTCATCAAGCTCATTCATGTCATTCAGTCTTTGGCTCGATGCAGCTCCCCAATCCAAATTCAACTTCTTTAGCGCCCACATTGCTTTATGCTCTAGCTCTACATGCAAGTGACATGACTTCCCATATACAAGTTGGTAGGGGGACATACCTATGGGAGTCTTGTATGCGGTGCGATAGGCCCATAGAGCATCATCAATCCTTCTTGACCAATCAGTTCTGTTAGCGTTCACAGTCTTTGCAAGAATTTGCTTTATCTCTCTATTTGACACCTCCACTTTCCCACTAGACTGCAGATGATAAGGAGTAGCTACATTGTGATGAACTCCATATTTCTTTAGCAACGCCTTGAACACCTTATTACAAAAGTGAGAACCTCCATCGCTGATAATCGCCCTAGGTGTACCAAATCTGGAGAAGATACTCTTTTTCAGGAATGCGGTGACACTCTTTCCCTCAATGTTTGAAAGCGCAATTGCTTCCACCCATTTCGATACATAGTCAACCGCAACAAGAATATACTTCATCCCATGTGAACTTACAAATGGACCCATGAAGTCAAGGCCCCAGACATCAAATAACTCAATCACCAATATCGGATTCATAGGTAGCTCTTGCTTCTTTGAAATTCCTCCTTCTCTTTGGCAACGATCACAAGACTTGGCGAAATCATGAGCATCTTGGTGGATGGTAGGCCAGTAATACCCACACTACAAATTTTTGTGAGCAGTTCAGATACAACTATGGTGCCCACCAACATGCGATGAATGACACGCCTCTAGTATACTCATCATCTCAACCTCGGACACACAACGACGAATAATCCCATCAGCACAAATACGGAACAAGTAAGGCTCATCCCAAAAGAATTTCTTCACATCAGACATGAATTTTTTCTTTGGTGGAATGACAAATCCGATGGAACCAAATCACTCGCCAAGTAATTAGCAAAATCTGTGAACCAAGGGATAAGATCATAAGAAGCAGCCAATACTTGTTCATCAGGGAATGCATCATTAATCTCAACTCCATCCTCAAACTTGATCATAGCTTCCTTCTCTAATCTGGATAAATGATCGGCAACTTGATTTTCAGTCCCTATCTATCTTTCACCTCAAACTTGAACTCTTGCAACAACAACACCCATCTAATCAACCTCGATTTTGCATCTTTTTTATCCATGAGATACCTCAATGCAGAATGGTCTGTATGCACTATGACCTTAGAACCAAGCAAGTAGGACCTAAATTTTTCGAATGCGAAAACCACAGCAATGAGTTCCTGTTCAGTCAGAGTATAGTTCTTTTGAGCCACATTCATAGCTTTGCTGGCATAATAAATCGGATGAAGAATCTTTTCTCGCCTCTGGCCCAATACTACCCCAAGCGCCACCCCGCTTGCATCACACATAACTTCAAACAGTTGTCCCCAATCCGGTGAAATAATGATATGTGCGGAAGTTAACTTGGCCTTCAACTCTCCAAATGCTCTCAGACAAGCATCATCAAAATCGAACTTACACTCTTTTTTGAGCAGTTTGCACAATGTGTGTGTAATTTTTGAGAAATCTTTTATGAACCTCCGATAGAAACCTGCATGCCCAAGAAAACTCCTAACACCCTTTACAAAGATAGGTGGTGGAAGCTTTTCTATTACCTCAACTTTGGCTCTATCAACCTCAATACCTTTCTCAGAAATCCAATGACCCAGAACTTTCTCCTTTTTCCCCATGAAGTGGCACTTTTCCCAATTGAGCACAAGATTGCACTCTTCATATCGTTTCAGTACCTCGGCCAGATGCATCAAACAACCATCAAACGAGTCACCTACCCCAGAGAAGTCATCCATAAATACCTCAATAGTGTCCTCCACCATATCTAAAAATATCAACATCATACAACGCTGGAAGGTTGCTGGAGCATTACATAGCCCAAATTGCATCCTTTTCAAGGCGAAAGTCCCATAAGGACAAGTGAAGGTGGTCTTCTCTTGGTCTTCCAGAGCTATGGAGATTTGATTGTAGCCCGAATACCCATCTAGAAAACAATACAAACCCTTACCAGAGAGACGATCCAACATCTGATCCATGACGACATAGGGAAGTGGTCTTTCTCTGTCCATACATTTAGCTTACGATAGTCCATACACACTTTCCAACCAGTCACCGGCCTCATTGGAACAAGCTCATTTTTAGCATTTGGACCATGGTGATTCCCCCTTTCTTGGGCACACACTGAATAGGACAAACCCAACTACTATCAGCAATAGGATATATGACTCCAACATCCAACCACTTAATGATCTCCTTTTTCACAACCTCTTGCATAGGGGGATTCAATCTCCTTTGGTGCTCAATACTTGGCTTACTGTTCGGCATGAGTTGGATTTTGTGAGAACAAATGCCCGGTGGAATACCAATAATATCTGTAACAGTCCATCCAATAGCCCTCTTGAACCTCTTCAAAATAGAAACCAAGGCCTCAACTTGCTCCTCGCTCAAATCCGCAACGATGATTACAGGTAAAGTGCTATATCTCCCCAAGAATACATACCTCAAGTGGGATGTTAGAGCCTTGAGTTCTAGTTTTGGAGGCTCTTCCACAAACAGTTTTGCAGGAGGGGATTCACGATTCTTCACATCTAACTCTAATATTTTGGTTTGCAAAGGAATTCAAACCTATCAAGTGCGGCAACAACTCATCATATACTTCAATACCATTACCATCAAAATTCATCATTACCACTGCCAGTGCATCAACACCCAACCTCTCTTCAAAAGACACCTCAGAACCTCTGCCCACAATATGAGTCACCATCGATACCGACTTAAGATCACTTTCCTGCTTCATAGACCTACAGATTTTAAAAGTTACCTCCTCATTATTCAGTCAGAATTTCATCTGCCCTCTCTCCATATCAACTAAGGCACGCCAAGTAGCAAGGAATGGTCTCCCTAAGATGATGTGAACCTCAAAATCAACCTCACAATCAAGCATCACAAAATCTGCTGGAAAAGATGAATGACTCCACTTTCACAAGGACATCTTGGAGAACACCAATGGGATTCTTCACAGTTCTATCGGCCATGAGTAGACACATCGTAATCGGTTTTGGAGCCCCTAAACCCAACTTCTTATAGATAGACAATGGCTTCAAATTAATGTTGGCACCCAAGTAGCACAAAGCTTTCGCAAAGTGGTACATCCCAATGGTACAAGGAATAGTGAAAGCTCCAGGATGCTCTTTCTTTTGCACAAGTGACCTAGTAGCAATTGCACTGCAATGTTGCATCCTCTCATCATTCTCAAAAATGACAACCCTCTTTTTGGTCACCAAGTCTTTCATGAATTTAGCATACCCAGACATTTGTTCTAAAGCTTATATCAACAGAACATTGATGGACAGTTGCTTCAACATAGTGATGAACCTGCGGTATTTTCCTTCTTCAGTCTTTTTCACCAACTTTTGTGGGAATGGAGGTGGAGGTCGAGGCATGGGAACAACTTTTTGGGTCACCTCAGCTTCCTTTTCAATATCACATTTTGGAATTTCAGTAACCTCAATCTCATCTTCATCCTTCTCTATCACCTTTTCAACCTCAGACGGCATGGGTGGGTCAATGGTCTGTTTTCCTCCGCGAGTAGTGACTGCCATACAATGCCCATCATTTTTTGGATTCTGGATGGTGTTGCTAGGAAGTGTGCCAGGCTGACGTAGATTTGCATTGGTGGATAACTGGCTAAACTGTTGCTCAAGTTGCTTGATCGACACTGCATGGGCATCAACTTTTTGATCGATTCCAGACAAGTCATTTCACATCTCTTTCACATTCTCATCAGTTGCATCAAACCTCTTCATCATCTTTTGCATTATATCCTCAATGCGTGACATACTGTTACCAGACTCTCTATTACTAGGAGCGATGTAGGGACCAACCTTATCATTCTTGTTTCCATAGTTGTTCCGGTTGTAGTTGTTATCACGATTGTAGTTCCCATCCCGGACATAGTTACCCTCATAGTTGTAGTTACCCTAACGATTGTAGCCTCCATAGTTCCGACCTTGGTTTCCTTAACCTTGGCACCAATTATCCGAGTTGGAACCTTGGACGTTGGTTCGGAAACCCCCCGTCTGATCATTCACCAAATTCGCATCCTCCTCATAGTAACACTCCTCAACTGGTGGTAGAGATCTAGTCAGATAATTCATAACATTTACCTTTTCCGCACTACCACTCATATGTTTTAATACCAAACTCAATTCTTTTCTCATCTGAGCCATCTCTTCCTGAATGTCATCATTAGCTTGGTTAGGCGCAGTTTGGACAGCGAACGTGTTCCTACCAGTATTTGCTTTTCTAGTGCTCCAGGCTTTGTTCTTTTGGGAAATCCTCTCAAGCTTTTCGGCGATCTCCTCAAAAGTGCATTCACCATATGATCCTCCAGCAATTGTATCTAACACAGCTCTTCCATTGTCATCCTGTTCTCTATAGAAATACTCCTTCAAAGACTTATCATCTATGTTGTGATTCAGAACACTTCTAATGAACCCAGTGAACCTATCCCAAGAACTTCTTATCGACTCTCCTGGTAATGCCGCGAAGTTGTTCAGTTTATCTTTATGATTTAACTTCTTGGACACCGAAAAGTATCTTGCTGTGAACACCTTGTGAATTTGGTCCCATGAATAGATCGAATTGTATGGTAACTCTAAAAACCACACAACAGCATCACCGGTCAACGACAATGGGAATACTCTCAGTCCGATGACATCCATATCTAACTCCGGTCACCCTACACAACTCTTACAGACACTCGACAATTTGACCATGTCATATGGATCTTCCGAAGCCAATCCAACAAACAACCCTCTCGCTGTAAGCATCTGTATCAGACTGCTGGTTACCACAAATGTATGACCTGGAGGTAGAGGAGGAAGAACAATAGGACCATCTGAGGTGGTCGCATCATAATCAGTTCTATAATGCTCACAAAACCTCGGTGCTGGTGGATTTTCATCCCTTTCTGCATTACCAATTAAATTACCACCATGAACCTGAGCGGGCACATTAACAACACCTGGAGGCTGCAACTCTACGCCATCTCCTAAACCCTCTCTGATTGGATTGTTGTGTACCCCTTAATTATTCATTTTTCTCAAAATTTTACTCAACTCTGGATCGTAGGGGGGTCAATGGTTCACCTCGACTCTGTGTACTTGACATACACTAGAGTAGAAACCTTTAGAAAACAAAAACAAACTTCTCCACAAAGATAAGGGGCGAGACAATTGTAGATAAGGGTACTGGCAAGGTACCACCGGCCGACACAACCCATTTTGAGACCTATAAGGAGACATATTCTAAGCCCTCTATAGCTTCTCCACAAACTTAGGATCCTTTGAGGGCTACAGGATCCCCAACACCACCAGAAGTACCACCTCCAGCTCCTTCTGTTCCATCTGATTATGATTTCAAGAGTGCAATATGTATGTTAGCATAGTTAGTAGCTGCACAGTGCCATCTAGTTGTGCCAGGAGTTGTCGAACCTTCCTAGAAGTTCGAGAGTTCAAGAGTTTCTAGCTTTGAGTCCTCCAAATCTTACAGGAACAGATCGTAAGGAGGACCCTCAATATTTTGTTGATCAACTTCATAGGATCTTCAGGGTCATGCATGCCTCAGCGACTGAGTCAGTGGAATTAGCAGCATTTCAACTGTGTGATGTTGCAGTATTATGGTACGAGAGTTGGGAGAGATCTAGGTGGAAACATGCACCTCCACCCTCTTGGGATAGCTTTACTGAAGTTTTCATAGATCACTATCTGCCTCGAGAGATTCAGGATGCCCGGGTAGATCAATTCCTAAACCTTCGACAGGGAAGAATGAGTGTCCGAGAGTATGGCCTGAGATT
This sequence comes from Solanum etuberosum, assembly GCA_029582245.1. Taxonomy (NCBI): domain Eukaryota; kingdom Viridiplantae; phylum Streptophyta; class Magnoliopsida; order Solanales; family Solanaceae; genus Solanum; species Solanum etuberosum. Next base: position 68,161 of record JAJONR010031897.1, read on the forward strand.
TGATTCATTGGCTAGGTATGCACCAGTTTTTTTTTGATACGATGCATGACAGAGTGCGAAGATTTGTGGGAGGGCTTGATTCAGACTATATCGATGCTTGCACTACCGCTGCCCTAAATAATAATATGGATATCTCGTGAATTCAGGCCATTGCACAAAGCATAGAAGAGCGTCGACATCAGCATTATATGAGGGAGAGGGTTGATAGAGAGCAGCAGAAGAGGGCTAGGCCTGCTAGTTCACAGGGAGAGTTTCACGATAGTCCCAGACTTCGATATCCTAGTAGGCCACCCAGACCTCCACTACCGTAGTTCCAAGGTAGTAGACTTGATTGTCGTGGACAGTTAGGTCAAGGTGAGGGTTCACGAGCATCAGACCCTCGGCAACAGATGAGTTCAAGTCAGGCCAGGCCAGGCCCGCCACATTGTGCTACATGCGGTAGGATGTATTTTGGGAGATTTAGGCAGGGTTCCATAAGTTGTTATTCTTGTGGGCAGGAGGGGCATGTGTGGAGGAATTTCCCGACCATAGGTCAGAGTGGTATGGGTTAGTCGACTGGGTCAGTAGTAGGTTCTTCCTCATCAGCACATTCTGCGGGGCGTGGACCTCAGACTTCAGTAGGTAGAGGTAGGGGTAGAGGGGGAGTATCTAGTTCTGGTAGTTGTCATAACCGTGTGTATACATTAGCTGACCGACAGGACTCAGAGTCATCACCTGACGTTGTGACATGTACATTGATTGTTTGTTCTCATTGTGTTTATGCTTTGATTGATCTAGTCTCTACCCTATCCTATGTTACTCCATTTATTGCGGGGAAGTTGTGTATAGAAGTAGAGTCATTACATCAACCCTTCATTGTGTCTACACCAGTTGGTGAGTCTATTATTACCAATAGAGTCTACCGAGGTTGCACAATAGAAGTTATCGACCGTCAAACCTCTGTAGACCTGGTAGAGTTAGAGATGGTCGATTTCGACATCATTATGGGTATGGACTGGCTAGCGTCTTGTTATGCTAATGTTGAGTGCTGGACAAAGATTGTTAAATTTTATTTTCCAGGAGAGGCAGTGCGAGAATGGAAAGGTAATACAGCAGCGTCGAAAGGTAGGTTTATTTCCTATCTTAAGGCAAGAAGGATGATTACTAAGGGTTGCATTTATCATCTTGTTCGAGTTTGGGATATGGATGTAGAACCATCGATTCTCCCATCTATTCTGGTGGTTAATGAGTTTCTAGATGTATTTCCAGATGATCTCTCTAGTATCCCGCCAGAATGGGAAATTGATTTTTCTATCGATATGCTACCAGGTATCTATGCCTCCTTATAGAATGGCTCATGCTGAGCTAAAGGAGTTAAAGGATCAGCTGAAAGATTTGCTGGATAAAGGCTTTATTAGGCCCAGTGCTTCACCATGGGGTGCACCAGTATTATTTATGCGAAAAAAGGATGGCTCACTAAGGATGTGTATCGATTATCGACAGTTGAACAAGGCTACTATAAAGAATATGTAGCCACTTCTGAGGATCAATGACTTGTTTGATCAACTACAAGGTGCTAAGTACTTCTCGAAGATTGATTTGAGAGCAGGGTACCATCAGGTACGAGTTCGGGAGAAAGATATTTCGAAGACGACTTTTAGAACTAGATATGGGCATTTTGAGTTTTTGGTGATGTCTTTTGGATTGACCAATGCCCCGGAAATGTTTATGCACCTGATGAATATTATATTCAGGCTGTATCTAGACACGTTTGTGATTGTATTTATTGATGATATTTTGGTGTATTCCCATTCAAAAGCTGAGCATGCAGATCATTTGCGAGCAGTCCTTCAGGTTCTTCGAGAGCAGAAACTTTACGCAAAGTTATCTAAGTGTGAGTTCTGGTTGAGCTATGTGGCTTTCTTAGGCCACATTGTATCAGATGCAGGAATTATGGTTGATACACAGAAGATTGAGGCCGTGAAGACTTGGCCTAGACCCACAACTCCGACAGAGGTGCGTAGTTTCTTAGGGTTAGCTGGGTATTACAGAAGGTTTGTAGAAGGGTTTTCTTCATTTTCAGCACCACTAACAAAGCTGACTCAGAAAGCAGTTAAGTTTCAGTGTACTGAGGCTTGCGAGCATAGTTTCCAGGAGCTGAAGAATAGGTTGACATCAGCACCAGTCCTAGCCTTGCCAGAGGGTTCAGAGGGCTATGCAGTGTACTGCGACGCTTCTAGTATTGGGTTAGGATGTGTTCTGATGCAACATGGTAAGGTGATCGCATATGCTTCAAGGAAATTGAGGAAGCATGAGAAGAACTACCTAACTCATGATTTAGAGTTGGCTGATGTTGTGCATGCACTGAAGATCTTGAGACACTATCTATATGGCATTCATATGGACATTTTTACAGATCATAAGAGCCTTAAATATATCTTTAGACAGAAGGAATTGAATCTTCGACAACGTCGATGGCTTGAGTTACTGAAAGACTATGACGTAGATATTTTATATCATCCAGGGAAGGCAAATGTGGTAGCTGATTCCCTCAGTCGTAGATCCATGGGAAGTTTATCATATTTAGGTGTTGAGAGGCGTGAATTAGCTTGAGAAGTTCATCAATTAGCCAGCTTGGGAGTAAGATTAGAAGAGGCAAGTGACAGCGGGGTCAGAGTTCAGAACACAGTTGTATCATCTTTAATCGTGGAAGTGAAGGCACGACAACATGAGGATCCCTACTTAGAGCGGCTCAGGGGCAAAGTTCATGATAAGGAGTTTTTGGCCTTTGATATAGCAGGAGATGGAGTCCTCAGATATAGAAGTCGACTGTGTGTTCCAAATGTGGTAGGGCTTCAATAATAGATTATGGTAGAGGCACATCATTCCCTGTATTCTATTCACCTAGGATCGACGAAGATGTACCATGATATTAAATAGATCTATTGGTGGCATGGAATGAAGAAGGATGTTGTTGAGTTTGTGGCACACTATCCTAACTGCCAACAGGTGAAGGTTGAACACCAGAAGCCTGCTGGGCTCGTCCAGGAGATAGCCATTCCTTTATGAAAGTGAGAGGTAATTAATATGGATTTTATTACCGGGTTACCTCGATCGCGGCGTAAGTTTGACTCTATTTGGGTAATTGTTGATAGGTTAACAAAATCAGCCCACTTCTTATCGGTCAAGACTACTTTCACAGATGAAGATTATGCAGGGCTTTACATCCGAGAGATTATTAGGTTGCATGGCGTCCCAATATCTATTATCTCAGATAGAGGAGAACAATTTACCGCTAACTTTTGGAAGTCCTTCCAGAAAGAATTAGGGACGCAAGTTAATCTCAGTACAACCTTTCACCCTCAGACAGATGGCTAAGCTGAACGCACCATTTTAACACTTGAGGACATGCTATGGGCATGCATGCTGGACTTCAATGGAAGTCGGGATGACCACTTGCCTCTTATTGAGTTTGAATATAACAATATTTATCATTTTAGCATCTAGATGGCACCTTATGAGGCTTTGTACGGTCAAAAATGCAGATCTCCTATTGGCTGGTTTGAGGTAGGTGAGTCAAGGTTGGTTGGGCCTGACCTAGTACAACAGACAATGGAGCGGGTTAAGCTCATCTGAGAACATTTATTGACTGCTCAAAGTCGGAAAAAGTCATACTCAGATGTGCGGCGAAGAGATTTGGAGTTTTGTGTTGATGACAAGGTATTCTTAAAAGTCTCACCTATGAAGGGTGTTATGAGATTTGGAAAGAAGGGCAAGCTTAGTCCAAGATTCATTGGGCCATATCGGATCATTCGGAGGGTAGGACAAGTGGCTTATGAGCTAGAGTTGCCATCGGGGCTAGAATCGGTTTATCCGGTCCTCCATATATCGATGCTATGAAAGTGCATATGAGACCCTTCTCGGGTTTTCCCTGTTGAGGATGTTCAAATTACAAAGGAGTTGTCCTATGAGGAAACTCCAGTTGCAATATTAGATCTACATGTCCGAAAGTTGATGACCAAAGATGTGGCTTCTGTTAAAGTATTGTGGAGAAACAAAAAAAGGGAAAAGTTGACATGGGAAGCCGAGGATGGCATGAGATCCAGATATCCTCACTTGTTTTAGATCCCACAGTGGTAAAATATCAATTTTTATTAGCACAGTGAGGTAGGATACCCATTTAGTCTTATAATTGTTGCTTATTATTGTTGTTGTTGTATTTTGCTCGTACTATTATTGCAGAGCTATGGTGCTTAGTTATTTGTATCGTCCTGTGAGATGCTTAGGTTGGAATCTTCTACATTTCAGATTCCTGGATATTACGGTTATATAGGACAGTTTGCCAAAATTTTGGCAACTACTAAGGAGTTAACCGCGTGGCTTAAATTTTTCATTCGAGGACGAATGTTTCTAAGGGGGGAGGATGTAGCACCCTGACTTTTCAGAACTTTAACTTAACTTGTATCTTCATGTAAAGACGAAGAGTTATTAATATTTAAGTAATGGTGTGGGTCATATTTTAAGTTCTCAAGAGTCACATCTGAATTTTTGAAGTTAAGCGAGTTTAGTAATAAAAGTTGGCGAAAGTTATCGCAAGTTCCTTTTTTAAAGATTTCTCTGAAATTTAGGGCAAATGTCTCGGAGGTTTTCTCCAAATATAAGAACAGTTAGAGGGCCCACGATATATCAAATCGAAGGTCTACGAGTCTAGTTTCCAACGCATCAAACCGTTCTTCATACGACATCAGAATAGAGAGATATTCACCTTTTTGTACCGACTGCGCAATAGATACGGCTAGTGGGTCCCCTAAGTCGGTGGAACCTTATAAAATGTTATCTTCTTCATTTTTTTTCATTGCAGCTCGTAAGAATCCTTGAAAATTCAGAGAATTTCTCCTCAAATCATCCTTGTGTGTTCATGATCTCTTCTTGGCTCTTTATCGAAAATTGCCCTACGTCACGAGTGATTGAATAGCGCTATCAAAGACACTTCATCCAATTCTAAGCGTCAACGGTCGTTAATCAGTATAAAACCCAACTGAATGAGTTGGGGTAGAATCCCACAGAGAGCGGTACGTGTTTGAGATTCAATAGGGAAGTACGAATATGTTCAAATCAGTCATAGGAATAAAAATGATCGAATAAAAACATCATTCAAATCAGGAGGTGACACGAATGTCAAATGGGGGTTTTGGTTTTGAAATTATCAACTACAAACAACAACAAACAATATGAAATAACAATAATGAGACGGGTTCTTGGATGTGATTCGATTATAGGCTATTATAGACAAATGGGTAATTGCAACTATTAGAGAAATGGCTAAATATTAGTGAGTAAGCTAGGCTATAGAGGAGATAAACTTTCTCTCGAACAATTTACCCCGAATCAAGTTGATTTCTCTCGAACATTAACAAGCATGCAAAATAAGAACAGCCCACACCTTAGTCCATTCAGTCTCTCGAGCTGAATGTGTGGAAAAGGGTTTAGGATTCACTTTCTCGAGCTGAACCCGGGTCAACCCAATACCCACAGACCATCAATCAAAGGTAGAATCGCATTTGCAACTACAATTCTTAAATTAACCCACAATAAATGATTGAACTCACTTTTAAATAGCAAATAAACTAACAATTAGCAATACCCATAAGCTAAATCACCCCATAATCACATAATCACACCCCAATAATTGGGGTTTTAGCTAGACATCATAAAAAGGTAAAAACAGTTACCAAATTGATTATCCATCAACTGGATAAGTGTAGATTTGTCCTTACATTGCTCCAATTCGAAGAATATCACAGACTCACTTCCAATTTCTCAAAAGTGAAAAACTTCAATTCTTCAAAGCTTAGGAAAAACTAGAGAAAACTTGTCTCCCAGTTCAAAACTCAAATAATAGATTCTAAGATATGAATTGATATGAAAATTGATACTAAACTAAATATTCAAAGACGTATTTATAGTTGCCAAAAATGTGTTGCGAAGAGTCACTCGGCGAAGTAAGTCGGGCTCGCCGATCCACTCGGTGATTCGCCCTTTGGTCATTTCCATCGCCCTTCTGCCTTGGCATTCAACATCCTCAAGGTCTGTAACTTTGGGTGATATATCACTGCATCGCGGAACCACTCGGGGTTTCGCCGACTGCTCCTTTCTCCCGCCAACTTGATTTTTACCCTCAGAGCTTGGCACACTGGAACTTTAGGCGGTCGAATGGCCATTCAGCGACTCGCCAAGTGGACTTGGCGATCACCAGGCTCTCTTTTCTTCATTCTTTCAGCTCGCTTTGTTCCTTTTTGCAACTTAGTGTCCTTGCTTTGTTCCTCAATCCATAATCCTGAAAATCAAGGCTTTTACATCAGTTATTGGCACAAAATAAGTATTTGAGGACACTAAACCTGTACAATAAAGCCCTAAATGAGTCCAAATTTCGGACTCATCAACACCCCCAACTTAAACTTTTGTTTGTCCTTATGTAAAACTCAAGTTCAGCAGTTCAAAAAGGATGTCTCAAATAGTGCTACAAAAGACTCAATCATGAATGCACATAACAAGACTCAACTTACTCATACAAAGATCAATTGTGCACTCAAAGATTCAAGTTGTGACTCACCATTATTAAGGATTCTCAAGTTCACAATACTTGCTTCAAATGCAAGTTCAAGCTCAACAAAGGTACTCAAATGCCCTCACACAAAGATGATTCCATATTCACACACAATTGTTCAACAATTTATAGCTCCGGAATCACAAACAACTCTCACACTCAAAAAGATGAACACATGCATGACTTCACCCATAAGTTTGCCCTTATTTTCCAGCCAACATTTGTTTCAGCTCACTCAAGATCAAAAAGGTCTTTTCAAGGCTTTTAACGGGGATGAGTGTAAAGGTATGGTCATTTAGGCTCAGTGGCTGCTATCCTCATGAAATGTGGTGTGAACAACTTTCCTTCCTTTTCTTCAGCATTTTCATTCATGCTCAAAATTCGCCCCGTTATTCACTTCTCATGGACTACCGGACACCCCATTTCTATTGCAACTTTCACAACTTTTTCGATCTTTTTCTTTTTCATTCTTCTTTTCTTTCTCTTTTTTTTTTGTATGGAGGGGTTCTATCTTTTTCAAGTCCATGGATCAAGGGGGACTTCTTCACACTTCTTGATTTTCCTTCTCTTTTCACCACACCCCGGCCTAAGTTGGCTATTCAAACACACCACACTTTCATGAGGATTATGGGTGAATGGATAAAAAGGGGTTTCAATTTCATCAAATTTCTTCTAAGAAAAGGGCAAGGCTCAAAGGGGTTCAAGCAAGATTCACACATCTCACAAGGTTGGCCACAAAAGAGGTATATTGTCAAATTGTTTCACTCTTAAAAATTGTTGCCTAAGATCATTTCAAGAGCTTGCATCACTTAGTCAACCGGACCAACGGGGCAAATTCTAGGTGTCATCACACAAGATTCACGGTAAGCTCATCACACAAGGCATTGTCACCAATATCAAACAAGACTCCACACTTTCGCTAGTGTGCAATGTTCATCACAAGAGACTCATTGATAATTGGCTAGTCACAACGAGTTGGAAAAAGTTCACATATTGTCTATGCAACTTCATTTGGCCTCATCGTAGGCGCATTCATTTTTGTTCGATTAAGAGCACTATTCAAGTCATCAGTATTGATCATGACCGATACTCAAATTTGCACAAGAACAACCACATTAACACAAAACAAGAGGTGGAATTTTTTTTTGAAGGGTCAAATCCATTTACATTCAAAACAAGGAGCCATAAGCTCAAACATCCACAAAATAGTGTCAAAACACAATTTACAGCATAAAAACCCAATATATAAACAAAAATAATAATCACAAGAGGTAGGTATGGAAATACCTCAACCCACCACAAATAAAAGCAATTTGTCCTCAAATGCAATAAAACTATCCAAAAGTGAATGAAAATGACAGAGAGGGAGGTAATGAAGGGTCTTGTTTACACAGTCGCTCCATCTTTTTGGGCATCAGTGCCCGGTGCAACAGCAGCACTGCTGGCTCCACTAGGATCAGCCATGGGTATGTCTGCTAATGAGATCTGCACAGCTGAATCCACCATAGCCTCCTCATCTGCTGTAACGCCTCATAAGTGGCCTCCTCATCGACTCCAAGCTGCTCCTCATCAGTCTCAGCCTCGGACTCTGCAACAGCTACCTCCTCAACTCGAACCTCATCTCCGGTGGTAGCCGGAGGCACATCTGTATTAGCAGGCATATCAGGGATCTCCACAGTCCCGAATATCATGGACATATCTGTGGACTTCAGCTGGTCCACGTCCTTTCTCAGCTCAGCAATCACGGCCTTTAGGGCCGTCACCTCATCAGTGGCCCCTTGGCCTCGCTCACACACCTCGATCCGTGCCGCAAGGGCATTAATAAATGCACTGAGGGGTGTCACAGAAGCAGCAAGGGCCCTCTCAATCATCCCAGGAATGGTGGCCTCAAGCCTAGAGGCACGCCTATCAGCCGAGTGGGCTAGCTTCCCCATCCGTAGTATCGCGGCCTGGGTGAGTGGAGGTCGGGGAGCAGCAACAACAGTAGCAGACCTAGGCGGTATAAGGGCTGTAGAGGAACTAGTAGTCACATAAGGGACATCACTAGATGTACCTGAAGGCCCATGGGCCGGAGTAGGCAATACTGCCTCTGCAGGTAGTGTATCAGTATCCACAACCGGGGAAGATTCCACCGGGGATACCTTCTTCTTCTCGGCCTCATCCTTCAAGTACTCAGCCTCAATCTGCCTGATGTCGGTGCAGGAGGTGGGAATCATTTCCACATCCTTCTTTTCATCCAAAGGCACCCGGGCTCGTCTGCACAACTCAGTGATCAACACCGGAAAAAGAAGAGAGGTCTGGCGCTGCTTGGCCCTCATGGCTATCTCCTGTGAAATGATCATACCCAAATATAGCCTTGTTCCATCAATGATGCAACCAAGGCAGGCTTCTTTCGCGAGGTGGAGGATAGACTCATTTTGTGAAGGCATGATGGAGTTGCTGATGAATCTAAACAATTACCGTGCAGCTACATTTAGGTGCCTCTTCTCTATGGGTGCCCCAGCCTCAATCCACCTAGGAGTACCGTCAGATAACAAAGGGGCCAACCATTTTTTCATGTTCTCTAACATTTTCGTCCTGATCATGTGTAGACAGTCGTCCTCTATATTTACTGAACATTCCAGGACTACATTGATTGCATCACTATCATACTTTACTTTCTTGCCCCTGACGACCACATAATCAACTGGCTTGAATCTGGCGGCCTGTTTCTTCCCTTGAGGCACTAGAGCTCCGTAGGCAGTGTAGAAATCCTAGACCCAATTTAGAATATAAGGTCCCTGGGGTCTAGTGAATATCTGAAACTTATGGGCCCTCAAGCAGCTCATAATCTCCGGGTACCGGTCTATTACTCCATCAGTAGATATCCTCTTTTCTTAGATGATGGTCCTCAATCCCTCAGTCTTCAATCTGTTCATAGACGGGGGAGGAGGACCCTGTGCAAGTGGTGCTGGGATTATGGCCTGATATGGAACTTGAGGAAGAGTAGTGGCCTGGGGAGTCCTGATCCTTGATGGATCATTCAACCTCTTGGATCGCAGCTCCGCTCTCTGGGATAACATGAGCTCATCTTCAGGCTCAGAAATGGTAGCTTGAGGATCCTGGTGCTCACCCTCACTTTCAAAATTGGTGAGGTGAGTGGCATATATACCGTCACTGTCAGAGGTGACCTCTGGTGATGCAGGAGCAGGTGCCTTGCCTTTCCCTTTGCCCTTCCCACCTGATGTAGGAAGTTTGGTAGCCTTTTCCCGGGATGCAGCTGCATCCTTATTCATGGTGATTCCCTTTGCCCTCTTGCGGGGCGGCATGTCTCGGCCTGCTACCTTTGGTCTAGCCATTTTTGCAAAACACAACACAAGAGTTAGAAAGAGTTTAGGAAAAGTTCAAAAAACAGGTTGCAGAAAGACTCGCCGAATCGATCGGTGAGTCACCGAGTCACTTCGGCGAGCCCGATCAGGCTTGCCAAAAGGACTGGCTCGAAACTTTCTCAGAAAAATGGCATGTCGGCGATGACAAGGGCCTTTCGGCGAGCACAGACAAGCCCGCCGAAAGTTACAGTGTATTTTAGGGGTTAGGGGTGCAAAAAAGGCGATCAAGGAAGACTTTCGGTGAGTCACCGTGTGCACTCGGTGATCTCAGGCTTCTCGCCGTAAGTTACAGAACTAAAATCACTTAAAGCATGAAATTAAAGGCGATCTAGGGGTACTCGGCGAACAGCCGAGTGGTTCGGCGAGCTCGACCCAGCTCGCCAAACTGCCAACGTGCCATTTTCAACCCCAACTTCCAAATTTAACCCCGCAGCCCCCGAAAACAAAATCAAAACACATACACCTTCAATTAGGCTCAGATCCACTAGACCCATTCCACCGGGGTACTCAGACTTCCCCCGGTTTGGCCAAAATTGGCCATTTGGCGACTTTAGCCCTTAGGAATGACATCAAACGCTCCATCATTGGTCAAAGCAGGTCATTTAGCACAATACAGGGTTACTCAGACTTCACCCGGCTAGAGCCAACAACAATTAAGCACAACCCAACAATTTATGATCAATTTTAAGGCATGAAATTTCAGGAAATTAATAATTTAGGCAATTCAGGCATAAAATCTAAATTAAAATAGGCACGCAAACACACTTAAACGATTTCAGAGAGGCCCAGCACACATCAACATAATTTATAGCAATGCATTTGAGTTTAACAACTAATTAAGAGTTGGGGGTTCAGAAAACCAACCTTTATGCCGAAAGATGAATTTGTAAAGCTAGGCAGCAAATATTTCCAACTCCGAACACAAGATCGACCAACCAAAAGCGGTAAAATACAAAATATAGGAAAGATATAATACGGGCGCGATTGTATGAAGTTAAAAAGTGAGGGAATGTGAAAGAGTTTGAAAGTTTAAACCTTTGGCCTTTTAAAACCGTTCAATTTGCTCCCTTTCGGCGATGTTAGTTGACCTCGCCGACCCACTCGGTGACACGCCGAGTAGGTACTTACCTCGCCGAGTCTTACAGGACCTCCAGTTATCATGGGGGTCCAAACGGCGATCAAGATCGGGCTCGCCGACTTGTCCATGGGCCCGTCGAGTTTTACAGACTCCATCTTCATAATTCCTTGAGACCAATGGCGGTTCAGGTTGGGCTCGCTGACCTCTTCGGCGAGTCTCCGACTAGACATTTTGTTCGCCAACCTGCCTCTTTCAAATACATTCCAGTTTTTCACCTGCAGAATCAACACACGATTATTCCAAAAAAAAAAGCAAATAAAAACCTGGGTTGCCTCCCAAGCAGCGCCTTAGTTAACGTTGTGGCACGACGCAAGTCCTCGCTCAAGCTTCATTTTTGGGGTTTGCCATAGTATCACTAGGAAACCTCCCTTGTTGTCTCAGGTTTAAATGAGAAGAAATTTGACCCATTTGGGTCTCCAACTGCTTGATAGAGATGAAATGAGAAGTTACCGTCTGGTTAAGGGTTGATACATCTTTCTTCATCTCCTTCAAAATTTTATTGGACCTTTCAACCTTGTTGAGAATACGCGAGAGCATATCCTCAGAACGGACACCCTCAGAATCTTTGGGCTTTTGACGCTCGTGGGGAGGAACATACCTATCCTTCTCCCCATCCCTTTCCTTCCAAGTGGGTTTGCGATCCCTCCACTCTCTATCACGATCTCTCTAGCCTTTGTCTCTGTTCCAACCTTGGTTACCACCCTGTCTTGGGTAGTTAGCAAGATATCCTCCACCTTGGTTGGCTAGGAAGTTTACTTCCTCATTGTATAATGCTTCAAACTTGGCTTCTTCGGGATTTACATCCCCAATACCGATAACATTTACACTTCTAGCACTAGCACCCATGACGTTCTTGGCTAAGATGTCAGGTGGGTCATTATCTTTGCCAAATTCTGGTCCCTCTCTTGATATTTTTGAAGCTGCTCCTTTGTCAATTTAAAATTGAGAGGGGAGACCTGATCTTCACGGGTATACCATGCCCGGTTAATTTTGGTCATACCATCCAAGAGCTGGGCTGCTATAATGTAAGGTTGTTGCATCAAACCTCCCGGAGAAAGTTGGTCAGCTACTCCCTTGTTTACCGAATCAAGACTTCGGTAAAAGTACTGCAGCATGACATTGTCGGGCAACCCATGAGTTGGGCATTGCAGCACCATCTTCTTAAACCTTAGCCAAGTCTCATGAATTGGCTCACCATCTAGACGCTTGAAGCTTTGAATACTGTCCCGAAGAGTCATCATCTTCGAAGGAAGGAAGAATCGCACTTGAAATGCGGTAACAAGCTCTTCCCACGAAGTGATAGAATCTCTTGACAACTCAGCAAACCATTTACATGCTTCTCCCATTAGAGAAAATGGGAACAACCTCAACTGGACCGACTCTTGGGATATGTTCTTGAAGGAGAACTACCCGCAAACATCGACAAAGTTCCTTATATGCTCATGGGGATCCTCATGAGCTAGCCTGCCAAACAACCCTTTCAATTGCAAGAGTTGCAACATGGTGCTTGTAATGTGGAACACAACGTTCCCTTCAGCCGGAGGCAAGCAAATGGCACCAACTCCACCAACAAGATTAGGGTCATTAACATTCAGCTCATTGACATCATTGAGATTGCCGATGTCATCTTGGAGGCCCACTTGGCTACCATTGCTTCCGTTGACACTCATTTCCTCTGTTTTAAACAGCAACACACAAACCAAAACTGAAAGTAAGTAGATTCAAATATGACTACAAAGAACAAAATTCAACTTCACCAAAAGAACCTCAAAATACACCACTCCCCGGCAGTGGCGCCATTTTGATTGAATAACGCTATCAAAGACACTTCATCCAATTCTAAGCATCAACAGTCGTTAATTAGTATAAAACCCAACTGAATGAGTTGGGGTCGAATCCCACAGAGAGCGGTACATCTTTGAGATTCAATAGGGAAGTACGAATATGCTTAAATCAGTCATAGGAATAAAAATGATCGAATAAAAACATCGTTCAAATCAGGGGGTGACACGAATGTCAAATGGGGGTTTTGGTTTTGAAATTATCAACTACAAACAACAGCAAACAATATGAAATAACAATAATAAGATGGGTTCTTGGGATATGATTCGATTATAGGCTATTATAGACAAATGGGTAATTGCAACTATTAGAGAAATGGCTAAATATTAGTGAGTAAGCTAGGCTATTGAGGAGATAAACTTACTCTCGAACAATTTACCCCGAATCAAGTTGGTTTCTCTCGAACATCAACAAGCATGAAAAATAAGAACAACCCACACCTTAGTCCATTCACTCTCTCGAGCTGAATGTGTGGAAAAGGGTTTAGGATTCACTCTCTCGAGCTGAACCCAGGTCAACCCAATATCCACAGACCATCAATCAAACACCTTAGTTCTAAAACCTCTCTCTCGAGCAAGCTAAGAACACAAAGGTAGAATCGCATTTGCAACTACAATTCTTAAATTAACCCACAATAAATGATTGAACTCACTTTTAAATAGCAAATAAACTATCAATTAGCAATACCCATAAGCTAAATCAGCCCATAATCACATAATCACACCCCAAGAATTGGGGTTTTAGCTAGACATCATAAAAAGGTAAAAACAGTTACCAAATTGATTATCCATCAACTGGGTAAGTGTAGATTCATCCTTATAATGCTCCAATTCGAAGAATATCATAGACCCACTTCCAATTTCTCAAAAGTGAAAAACTTCAATTCTTCAAAGCTTAGGAAAAACTAGAAAAAACTTGTCTCCCAGTTCAAAACTAAAATAATAGATTCTAAGATATGAATTGATATGAAAATTGATATTAACTAAATTTTCAAAGACGTATTTATAGTCGCCAAAAATGTGCTTTGAAGAGTCACTCAGCGAAGTAAGTCAGGCTCGCCGATCCACTCGGCGACTCGCCCTTTGGTCATTTCCATCGCCCTTCTTCCTTGGCATTCAGCATCCTCAAGGTCTGTAATTTTGGGCGATATATCACTGCATCGCGGAACCACTCGGCGATTCACCGACTGCTCCTTTCTCTCGCCAACTTAATTTTTACCCTCAGCGCTTGGCACACTGGAACTTTAGGCGATCGAATGGCCACTCGGCGACTCGCCAAGTGGACTTGGTGATCACCAGACTCTCTTTTCTTCATTCTTTCAGCTCGATTTGTTCCTTTTTGCAACTTAGTGTCCTTGCTTTATCCCTCAATCCATAATCCTAAAAACAAGGGTTTTACATCAGTTATTGGCAAAAAATAAGCATTTGAGAACACTAAACCTATACAAATAATGCCCTAAATGAGTCCAAATATCGAACTCATCAACGAGCTAGTCGTTTTGGTATAGTTTTCATGGTGAATTGTGGAGTGTAGCTCTGTAGAGGTTGTGGCAGCAGGGGTTTTTCAGTGGTTTGATTTTATTCAGGTGTTCTAGGCATGTGAAGAAAGGTAGGAACCATATTTTATCAGTTTATGGATATCTTAGGTCTCGGATAGTAATTTACGATAGGAATCCTTATCGATTATCGAATTGTCGTAGTAATTCTTGTCCTTAATTATTGATTGAGCTTACTGTTTTTAGTGTTGTAGTGGTGCGGACAGAGGTATTATTCAACATAAACTATAAAGAAAAAGGTATGTTATGGCTATTCCCTTCGTTCGTCATGTTTCCTTAAAGCTTAGGAGTGATATAATAGGGTAGTCAATGTTATTGGTCTTGTAGATTTAATTGTGAGTGGTTGGCTGATTGAGTGGTTATAAACCCTCATTTTAGGGACTCATAATCTGTTAAGAACAACCCTAAGTTAGGAACGACTTCAAGGCTATCCATATATATTGTTTATAGCTAAGTTGCTCGCCTTTAGCCTATTGAATTGTTTGTTATCACTCTTGGGGCTGTTGTGGTTAGCTGCTGCACTATGAACTACCTATGGAGGCTATGATGTTGGCTAAGAGGACTATGTTATTTTCTAAGAGGGATATGTGTTGTCCACGGGGCTATATTTCTGCCAAAGAGTGTTATGTGTTGCCTACGGGGTTATTTTAACGCCAAAGAAGGCTATGTGTTTCCTACGGGGCTATGTTGATGCAAAAGAGGGCTATGTGCAACCTACAAAGCTATGTTGTTGCCTAAGAGGGATATGTGGTGCCTACAGGGCTATATCGTTGCCTAAAAGGGCTATATGACTTCTTACAAAGATAAAGGGCTACCGATAGGGGTACGTAGATTGATTTGGCACATTCTAGGCTTATGATGGCCTAGGTAGGTGGTATGTTGTTTGTACCTGCCGAGCTTAGGGGGCTTGGTTAGGTTGTTCTTTGATCATTTTTGTATGTTTAGATTGAGTAGTGGGTTAGCACGCTTATCTTAATTTTGATTTCCTAACATGATTGCTTTTGGCATATTATGATACTTGCTCATTTAGTTTATCGTCTTTCGTACTCTATACATTATTTCGTACTGACGCCCCAATGCCTGGGGGTTGCTGCATTTATGCATGCAAGTCCCGATAGACGACTCGATAGACCTCCCCAGCAGCATGGTTGAGTTCGAGTAGGTTGGCTGGCCCCTTTCCTCCGGAGCTGCCCGAGTTAAAGGTTTGTTGGATTTTGTTGTATATAGTTTTTTGGTATGTCGGGGCCCTGTCCCGAACAATCTTTACTACCCTTAGAGGCTTGCAGACTAGTGTGTCGGGTTGTATAGCCACGTTATTATTCATGTTGGCCTTGTTTGTTGGTTGGCCGAAGTTTGGCGATGGTTTGTTTTATTGTCTTGACACATAGTATTACTTCATTTATGTATAAAGATAATGGCGGCTTTGACAGCCCATATAGTGTTTACATTTTCCTAGATATCATGGTGGCCTATGATTAACGTTTCAAGCACACCTCATCCAATTCTAGGTGCAAACGATCGTTAAGAAGTATAAGACCTAACAAATGAGTTGGGATCGAATCCCACAAGGAGCGGTACGTGTTCAAATTCAATCAAGAAGTACGAATGTGGTCTAATCAGCCATAGGAATAGAAATTATCGAAAAAGACATAAAACAAATAAAAGGGGTGACACGAATGTCAAATGGGGGGTTTTGGTTTGCAATTATCAACTACAACGCGGTCAAATAGTAAAGAGATAACAACAAGGAGGAAATTCTCGGGACGTGATCGATTATAGGAAAATTCGATATATGGGTAATTGAAACTACTAGAAACTAGCTAAATATCATTGGATAGGCTAGACTATAATTGAAATAGTTTTCTCTCGAACAACTATTCCGCTTCAAGTGATTTCTCTCGAACATCAACAAGCATTGCAGTTAAGAACATCCCATAACCTTAATGCATCTTCTCTCTCGAGCAAGATGGATAGGACTGGGTTTAGGATTCACTCTCTCGAGCTGAACCCAAATCAACCCAATACATACAAATCATTAATCAATAATCTTAGTTCTAAAACGTCTCTCTCGAGCAAGCTAAGAACACTAAAATAGAACTGCATTTGCAACTACAATTCATAAATTAAACCATAATTAATGATTAAACCCACTTCAATATAGCATTTAAACTAGTAATTAACAATACCCATACAATAATTCAACCCATAATCACATGATCACACCCCAATAATTGGGGTTTTAGCCGAACATCATAAAAAGATAAAAACCGTTACCAAATCGATTAGCCATCAACTGGGTAAGAGGAATTTAAGCTTTACAATGTTCCAATTCAAAGAAAATTTGAAACCCACTTGCAAAATCTCCAAATTGAGTCTCAAAACCTTCAAGTCTACTAAGAAACTCAAGAGAAAACTATTCTAGACTAAATTGGATTCTCAAAGTCTATAAATTCGATACTAAATTAGCTGTTTAAAACTAATTTATACTCGCCAAAAATAAGCCACGAAGGGACGTTTGGCTGAGTAAGTCGGGCTCGCCGAACCACTCGGTGAGCCGCCCATTGATCTCTTCTATCGCCTTTTTTTCTTGGCACTCAGCATTCTCAAGTCCTCTAACTTTGGGTGATCTCTCTTTGCATCGCGGAACTGCTCGGTGACTCACCGAATGCTCCTTTTCGTTGCCGACTTGGTTTCTTCCTTCAGGGCTTGGCACACTGAAACTTTAGGCAGTGAGATTAGCCACTCGGCGACACGCCGAGTACTCTTGGCGATCTTCAGGCTCGCCCTTCTTCATTTCTTCAGCTTGTTTTGTTCCTTTTGCCTGTTAGTGTCCTTGCTTTGCTCCTCAATCCATATACCTGAAAATCAAGATATTATCATCAGTTTATAGCATAAATTAAGCATTTGAGGACACTAAATCTACCAAAACAAAGCCCTAAATGAGTCCAAATCTAGGACTCATCAACACCCCAACTTAAACTTTTGCTTGTCTTCAAGTAAAACTCAAGATCAGCAGTTCAAAAAGGATGTCTCAAACAGTGCTGCATAAGACTCAACATGAATGCACACAAAAAGGTTCAATTTACTCATGCAATGATTAATTGTGCACTCAAAGATTCAAATTGTGACTCACCATTACCAAAGATACTCAAGTTCACAATACTTGCTTCAAATGCAAGTTCAAGCTCAACAAAGGTATTCAAAGATGATTCCATATTCACATACAATTTCTCAACAATTTCAAGTTCCGGAATCACATACAACTCTCACACTCCCAAAGATGAACACATGCATGACTTCACCCATAGTTTGCCCTTATTTTCCAATCAACATTTGTTTCAGCTCACTAAAGATCACCAAGGTCTTTTTCATGGCTTGTAACGGGGTTGAGTGTCAAGGTATGGTCATTTAGGTTCATTGGCTTCTACCTTCATAAAGTGTGGCCTGAATATCACTTTCTTCCTTTTCCTTAACAATTCGAACATGCTCATAATCCACCCCATTATTCAACTTCATATGAATTACCAAATACCCCATTTCTTTTGCAATTTTCATGACTTTATTTCACAACTTTTTCTTTCTTTTTCTTTGCTTCTTTTCTCTTTTCTTTTCTCTTTTTTTTGTATGGAGGGGTTCCATATTTTTCAAAACCATTACTCAAAGGGGGATTTTTTTACACTTCTTGAGTTCCCTTCTCTTTTCACCACACCCCCAACTTAGGCTTTTCGCCTAACTTGGCTATTCACACAAACCACACTTCATGAAAGTTATGGGTAGATGGATAAAGAGGGATCACAATTGTTCAAGTTTCTTCCAAGAAAAGGATAAGACTCAATAGGGTTCAAGCAAGATTCACACATCTCACAAGGTTGGCCACAAAAGAGGTATATTGTCAAATTGTTTCACTCTTCAAAATTATTGTCTAAGATCATTTCAAGTGCTTGCATCACTTAGTCAACCGGACCAACGGGGCAAATTCTAGGTGTCATCACACACAATGTTCAAGGTAATCTCATCACACAAGGCATTGGCACCAATATCAAACGAGACTCCACACTTTCTAGCTAGTGTGCAATGTTCATCACAAGAGACTCATTCGATAATCGGCTAGTCACAACGAGATGCTAAATGTTCACACATTGTCTATGCAACTTCATTTGGCCTCATCGTAGCCGCACATTCATTTCGTTCAATTAAGAGCACTATTCAAGTCATCGGTATTGATCATGACCGATACTCAAATTTGTACAAGAACAGCCACAATCACAAACAATAGGGGTGGCACAATTTTTATTTTTTTAAAAATAGGTCGAAACCATTTCCATTCAAAACAAGGAGCCATAAGATCAAACATCCGCAAGAATCATCATCCAAACACAATTAAAACATAATTATAGATCACAAAACCCAACATATACAAATAAAACTGTCATCACAAGAGGTAGGCATGGAAATACCTCACCTCACCCATAAAAGAAAAGCAGTTGTCCTCAAATGCAACTAAAATAACATCAATCAATAAAAACGACAGAGAGGGAGGTAAAGAATGATCATGTCTACACAATTGCTCCGTCTGTCGGGGTATCCATGCTCGGGGTCACACTCTGGGGTTGGGCATCAGTGTCCGGTGTAGCATCAACTGTGGCTGCACTAGATCCATCTATGGTAGTGTCTCTCAAAGAGATCTGAACAACAGCATGTACGATAGCCTCCTCAACCTCAGTCAGGCCCTCACACACAGTCTCCTTCTGAACACTAAGTTGTTCCTCATCAGTCTCAGCATCGGACTCTGCAGCTGCATCATCAGCTCTAATCTCATCTCTAGTGGTAGCCAGAGGCACATCAGAATGAGCTGGAATATATGTGCTCATGTCATCAGGGATCTCCATAGTCCCAAAAATTATAGACATATCAGTGGACTTCAGCTGGTCCACATCCTTCCTCAACTCCACAATCGCAGCCTTTAAGGTGGTCACCTCCTGCGTAGCTCTCTGATCTCTCTCACACACCTTAATCTATGCCGTGAGGGTATCAATAGCAGCTCTAATAGGTGTCAATGCAGCAGTGAGAGAACTCTCAATAATCCCAGGAATCGTGGCCTCTAGCCTGGAAGCACGCACATCAACAGCATGGGCTAGGTGCCCCATCCGTAGCAGCATAGCCTGGGTGAGCGAAGGTCGGGATGCAGTACAAGCAACAGACCTAGGAGGCAGGGCAGCAGTAGAGGAACTCAGAGTCATAGAAGGGGCAGGGCTAGGAATACATGAAGGCCCAGTGGCCGAAGTAGGCAATACTGCCTCTGCAGGTAGTGTCTCAATATCAACAGCCGGGGATGTATCCACCTGGGATGCCCTCTTCTTCTCAGCTTCATCTTTCAAATACTCAGCCTCAATACGTCGGATATCAGTAGAGGAGGTAGGGGTTACCTCCACATACACCTTCTCATCATGCGGAACACGGGCCCATCTGCACAACTCGGTGATCAACACCGAAAATGGAAGAGATGTCTGGCGCTGCTTGGCCCTCATGGCCATCTCTTGCCCAATGATCATACCTAAATTGAGGCGCTTCCTAGAAATAATAGAGCCAAGACAGGCCTCCTTTGTGTGGAGAAGGATAGACTCGTTCTGGGATGGCATGATTGTGCTGCTAATAAATTCGAACCAGTACCTTGCCGCCACATTTAAATCTTTCTTCTCTATGGGCACTCCGACCTCAGTCCACCTAGGAGTCCGGTCAGAAAGGAGAGGAGCCAACCAACTTTTCATGTCCTCCAGAACCGTTTTCTTGATCATGTTCTGGTAGTCATCATTGATGTCATTAATGCACCCCAAGACAACATTTATGTCATCACTATAATACTTTACCATCTTCCCCTGGATAGTCACAACATCCACTGGTTTGAAGGTAGCAGCCTTCTTCTTCCCTTGTAGCACCAACTCTCCGTAGGTGGAGTAGAACTCCCGTACCCCATTAGAAATGTAGGGACCCTGGGGTTTAGTAAAAATCTGGAACTTGTGGGATTTCAGGGTTCTCTAGATCTCCGGATATCTGTCTACCACACCCTCTGTGGACAATCTCTTCTCCTCAATGATAGTCCTCAGTCCCTTGGCCTTTAGTCTGTTGAGAGACCGAGGAGGAGGACCCTGTACAGGTGGTGCCGGGACCACAGTCTGAATTGAAGCTGGAGGAGGTGGACTAACCGGAGGCACCCGAATCCTAGACGGATCATGAAGCCTCTTTGAGTGCAGTTCTGCTCTCCGGAAAAGAAGAATTTGTTCATCCTAAGGCTTAGAGATGGTAGCCTGAAAATCCTGGTGGCCTCCCTTGCTTTTTGATGTAGTAAGGTGAGTCTCGTGGACTCCCTCACTGTCGGAGCTGACCTCCGGTAACTCAACTGTGGGCGTCTTGCCCTTTCCTTTGCCTTTCCCACCCTTGGTAGGAAGTTTGGTTGCCTTTGCTTTGGATGCTGCTGTATCCTAATTTATAATGACCCATTTCGCCCGCTTGCGGGGTGGCATGTCTCACCCTGGTACTTTGGGTCTAACCATATCTGCAAAACACATCAAAAAATGTTAGAAATCGTTAAGGAAAATTACAGAAATTCAAGTTGTAGAAAGACTCGCCGAACCAGTCGGTGAGTCGCCGATTTGCTTAGGCGAGCCAGATCGGGCTCGCCGAAAGGACCAGCTCAAAAATTTCTCAGAAATAAGGCATGTCGGCGATACTTAGGGCCCTTCGGTGAATCGCCGACACAACTTGGCGAGCTTAGACTAGCCCGCCGAATATTACAGTGTATTTTAGGGGTTAGGGGCGCAGAGATGGCGATCAAAGGGACCTTTCAGCGAGCTCAGGCTTTCCGCCGAAAGTTATAGACTCAACCAAGCCAATTCAAGAAATTAAGGGCGATCAAAGGGGGACTTTGGCGAACCGCCGAACCGTTCGGCGAGCTCGACCCAGCTCGCCTAACTGCCCAACGTGCCAATTTTCAACCCCGTTTTCCAAAATCAAGCCTGCAACCCCCGAAATCAAAATCAAACACCTACACTATGCAATTAGACTCAGACCCAATCGACCCATGCCTCCAAGGTACTTAAACTTCCCCCGATTTGGCCAAAATTGGCCATTTGACGACTTATTCCCTTAAGATTGACGTCAAACGCTCCATCATTGGGCAAAGTACGTCATTTAGCACAATTAGGGGTTACTTAGACTTCACCCAACTAGACCCAACATAAAATAACCGCAACCCAACAATTTAAGATCAATTTTCACACATTAAACTTAGAAAATCATCTTTTAAAGCATTTAGGCACAATTTCGAAACACAAAACGGGCAATCCAACACATAAAACATGATTTAAACAATTACCAACACACATTAACACAAATTTACCAATAGTATTAGAGTTCAACCACGAATCATAGGTGTAGGGTTCGGAAAACCAACCTGAGTGCCGAATAGAGAATTTGAAAAGCTAGGCGGCAAAGAAATCTGATTCCGAGCACGAGATCACACACACAAAGTGAATACATTAACAAAATATAGAAAATCTAAAGTACGGGTGAGAGTGTACGGGGTTAGAAATGAGAGAATATGAAAGATTTTGAAATTTTAAACCGTTTGGCCTTTTAAAACCTTTCAGTTCGTAGCTCTTTCGGTGGTGTAAGTCATCCACGCCGAACCACTCGGTGATGCACCGAGCGGTAAATTACCTCGCCGAGTTTTACAGGACTACCGGTTATCTTGAGGGTCCAAACGGCGGACAAAATTGGGCTTGCTGACCTGTTTGGTGAGTCGTCGATTAATTAATTGGCCCACTGAGTTTTATAGACCTCCACCTCTTGTTTTGTGGTTCCAACAGTGGTCCAAGTTGGGCTCGCCAACCTCTTCGGCGAGTCACCGACTGGACTCTTTGGCTCGCCAAACTGCACATTCTCAAACACACTCCACTTTTCAACCTGCACAATCAACACCCATTATTCAAAATAAAACTTAAAGCATTAAAAAGTTTGGTTGCCTCCCAAGAAGCACCTTAGTTAACATCGTGGCACGATGAGGATAACCAAATCAAACTTTATTTTTGGGGTTTGCCATTGTATAACTAGGCAACCCCCCTTGTTGTCTTAGATTCAAATGCGAAGAAATTTGACCCATTTGGGTCTCCAGCTGCTTAATAGAGACAGAGTGAGAGATCACCGTCTGGTTGAGAGTCGAAACATCCTCTTTCATCTCTTTCAGCACTTTGTTGGACCCTTCAACTTTGGTGAGAATGCGTGAGAGGATATCTTCAGTCCGGCCACCCTCAGAATCTTTGGGCTTTTGACGCTCATGGGGAGGAACATACCTATCCTTCTCCCCCTCTCTATCCTTCCAAGTGGCGTTACAATCACACCATTCTCTGTCATGGTATCTCCAGCCCTCATCTTTATTCCATCCTTGGTTTCCACCCGGCCTTGGGTAGTTAGCACGATAACCTCCTCCTTGGTTGGCTAGGAAGTTCACTTCCTCATTGTACAACGCTTCAAACCTTGCATCATCGGGGTTCACTCCACCAACACTCATATCATTAAAACTCTTTGAACCAACACCCATGACGTTCTTAGCCAAGATATCCAGTTGTGTCATCATTTTAGCCATGTTCTGGTCTCTCTCTTGATCTTTTTCGATCTGTTCTTTTGTCAATTTATAAGTGAGAGGAGAGATTTGGTCTTCTCGAGTGTACCATGCCCTGTTGATCTTGGTCATGCAATCAAGGAGTTGGCAAGCTATTGCTTAGGGATGTTACATTATACCACCAGGAGAAAGTTGGTCAGCCACCCCTTTGTTTACCGAATCAAGGCTTCTATAGAAATACTGCAGCAGCACATTATCTGGAAGTCCATGAGTTGGGCACTGAAGCACCAACTTCTTAAATCTCAGCCATGTCTCATGGATTGGCTCGCCTTCCAAGCGTTTGAACCCTTGAATACCATCCCTTAGAGTCATCATCTTCGATGGGGGAAAGAATCTCACTAGAATGCTGTGGTCAGCTCATCCCAACAGGTGATAGAGTCCATTGGTAATTCAACCAACTATTTAGTCGCTTCACCTATCAAAGAGAACGGGAACAACCTGAGACGGACCGATTCTTGCGATATGTTCTTAAATGAGAACGGCCCACAAACATCCATGAAGTTCCTTATATGCTCATTGGGATCTTCATGAGCCATCCCCCCAAATAGTCCTTTCAATTGGAGGAGCTGAAGCGTTGTGCTTGTTATGTGAAAAATGACGTTTCCTTCAGCTGGAGGTAAGCGAATGGCACCAACACCACCCACTTGGTTTGGGTCATTGACGTTATTGAGGTTCCCAATGTCGTCTTGGTGGCCCACTTGGCTACCATTACTTCCGTTGACACTCATCCCCTCCTCTATTCAACACAAACAACACAAAACCAAAAACCAAAATAAGTTGATTCAACTACAGCCAAAAAAATCACAATTCAACTTCACTAAATGAATTTTAAACAAAACCACTCCCCGGTAGCGGCGCCATTTTTATTAACCTTTCAAGCACACCTCATCCAATTCTAGGTGTAAACGATCGTTAAGCAATATAAAACCCAACAAATGAGTTGGGCTCGAATCCCACAGGGAGCGGTACATGTTCAAATTCAATCAAGAAGTACGAATGTGGTCTAATCAGTCATAGAAATAGAAATTATCAAAAAAGACATAAAACAAATAAAAGGGGTGACACGAATGTCAAATGGGGGGTTTTGGTTTGCAATTATCAACTACAACGCGGCAAATAGTAAAGAGATAACAATAAGGAGGGGAATTCTTGGGATGTGATCGATTATAGGCAAATTCGATATATGGGTAATTGAAACTACTAGAAATTAGCTAAATATCAGTGGATAGGCTAGACTATAATTGAAATAGTTTTCTCTCGAACAACTATTCTGCTTCAAGTAATTTCTCTCGAACATCAACAAACATAGCGATTAAGGACAACCCATAACCTTAATGCATCTTCTCTCTCAAGCAAGATGGGTAGGACTGGGTTTAGGATTCACTCTCTCGAGCTGAACCCAAATCAACCCAATACATACAAATTATTAATCAATAATCTTAGTTCTAAAACCTCTCTCTCGAGCAAGCTAAGAACACTAAAATAGAACTGCATTTGCAACTACAATTTATAAACTAAACCACAATTAATGATTAAACCCACTTCAATATAGAATTTAAACTAGTAATTAACAATACCCATACACTAATTCAACCCATAATCACATGATCACACCCCAAGAATTGGAGTTTTAGCCGAACATCATAAAAAGATAAAAACCGTTACCAAATCGATTAGCCATCAACTGGGTAAGATGAATTTAAGCTTTACAATGCTCCAATTCAAAGAAAATTCAAAATCCACTTGCAAAATCTCCAAATTGAGTCTCAAAACCTTCAAGCCTACTAAGAAACTCAAGAGAAAACTGTTCTAGACTAAATTGGATTCTCAAAGTCTATAAAATTCGATACTAAATTAACTGTTTAAAACTAATTTATAGTCATCAAAAATATGCCACGAAGGGACATTTGGCGGAGTAAGTCGGGCTCATCGAACCACTCGGTGAGCCGCCCATTGATCTCTTCCATCGCCTTTTTGTCTTGGCACTCAGCATTCTCAAGTCCTGTAACTTTGGGCGATCTCTCTTTGCATCGCGGAACTACTCGGCGACTCGCCGATTGCTCCTTTTCGTCGCCGACTTGATTTCTTCCTTCAGGGCTTGGCACACTGGAACTTTAGGCGGTGAGATTAGCCACTCGGCGACACACTGAGTACTCTTGGCGATCTTCAGGGTCGCCCTTCTTCATTTCTTCAGCTTGTTTTGTTCCTTTTTGCCTGTTAGTGTCCTTGCTTTGCTCCCCAATCCATATACCTGAAAATCAAGGCATTAACATCAATTTATAGCATAAATTAGGCATTTGAAGACACTAAATCTACCAAAACAAAGCCCTAAATGAGTCCAAATCTAGGACTCATCAGCCTCGACGGCCCAAACAGGAATTATGTGGTAGTTGGTTTTTTTATATATATGAATTGTGGGAGTAGTTATATTCTTTATAGGGTTGTTGACATGGGCCTTGCCGGCCAAAGACATATTTTTAAGCCGAGATATACATGTTTGTTTTCTTAACTATGTCTGGCTTCTCCATGCCATTACAAAATGGCTAAGCAGGGGCGGCTCAGGCCCAAGTTTTGGCATTAGGTGCAAGTTGCACCCCTTGAGTTTGGGGCGTGACAAAAACAGATAATAAAGTGATAAAAACTCGAAATGATAAAAAGGCACACAATTCAACCAAGTCAAACCAACACTCATAAATCTAAGTTTCATGCCACTTAAAAGCATTCTAAGGATTCTAAAATGTCAGTCAAAGCTAAGGATCAACATAAACTAAGGTCTATCGACTAAACACTAAGCTAAATAACTCGAAAATGACCAAAATATATAATCTATGGATCATGCAAACCAAAAGTCTAATTCTAAAGCTTTCTTAAAAATCAATACTACTGGATATATATACAATCTAGCTAAATCAAGTCTAAAGAGAAGAAATCATAACATACCTCGAGACCAAAACCGCACATGAACCTCTAAATCGGAGCTTTTCCTTTCTAAAGGGCCTCTGAGTGATGCCACACTATCAAATTAGTGACGAGAACATCAAAACAAGCAAAATAATAGTCATATTGCAATAAAATACTTTAGTATAAAAAATCAGGTCAAAATAAGATCGTGAGATCTGTGTGCGGAATTAAAAATCAACTCCATCACAAGGTCCCAACTAGCTCAAGAAGCTTGTGCCCAAAAATGGGCACAATCCGAGCAGCGAACTAGCCTAAAATAGCCCACTAATTTTAAGCTCATGATTGATAAAAATGGCAATTCAAGAGAAAAATCGAATGAAACTTACAAATTTAACGAGGAATTAATAATCCACACAACGATGCCACGCAATCCCACAATAATTTCCAGAAATTCCCACTATTTTTGGTTCAAAATTGAGATCAAAAGTCACCCCAAAGGGTTGGTCTTAAAAAAATGCATGCTGAAATTCTAGATAAACTGAGTTGTAACTGTTAGTCATTTACCTCCGTGAACGTGAGGCCGGTTCACGAACGCAGTGGTCAAGTTGACAGACCCTCCACGAATGCAAAGCATAGCCCGCAAATGTGGGGGCTAAAAACATTACACTCCGTGCTCGCAGAGCTCATCCGCGAATGCTATTCATTGGAAACCCTGTGAACGCAACGAACTATGCTACCCCACCAAAATCAATATTTTGGACTTAATGAAAGCGACGAAACAACCAAAGGAGGACGTCTCGATTGAATTTTGATTCAAGTCAATACTTACAAAGGCAAACACAACAACAAAATGCCAAATGCCACAAAATTACCCCCAAACACCTGGGATCTGAACTAAAGGTCGTTCTAGACTAGACAAGACATTCTACAACTTACCGCACCGATAGAATTCTCATCTGAAGATGATTTCCAAAAATATTGACCGAAGTCAAACCTTTACCAAACTTTCACAACTATTGCACCTTACGGCTCAAACTAACGTCGAACGCATCGAGACCCAAACCAACCATGCCACTAGCCCAAAATGGACCTTTCAGAGTTGATGGTATTATACCCCATTTTAACTCGAAGTTTGAATGGTGTACAAAATATTGGTGATTCTTAATGCTATTTTAAGGAGTCACCACCTAATTATTTTAAAGATGATTTAGGACACCTATTTTGCTAAAGTTGTGCTAAATAAATTCTAGATTACAGTATACTTAACCTTATGCAATTCTAGTAAGGGTTCTAATTTATCTTAAAGGGAAGGTGTAGGCATCCTTTAAGATCCGTTAAAAACAGTTAATCGGCCAACTTAGGTTAATTAATATATTTTTCAAAAAAAGATATGAGTGCTAAAAGATTAAGTAATTGAGTAATGGAAAATACTTTTTATTTAAAAACCTCTTTTACAATTATATTAGAATGATAAAGATTTAAGAAAATGTAATTTGTCTAGATCAATTAATACAAATTTGTAATCCAAAGCTAAAAAAGTAATTAAGAAAAAAGACCTTTGCTCATGGATTGACAAAGTGCTTCCTTTAGAAAAAGTTTTAGAAAAATAAACTTGAAGTTAAACAAGTGTTGGCTCCTCTTAAAAAATATTTTTAGAAATAAAGGCTACTATTATGCATAAGATAAGAAAATCATTAAAAACTAGAATTTAAATAAGGGTTCCCAAACCCGAACACCTATATTATGTTAGCTATTCTGAAACAAGAAATTAACACATCCAAAACACATAAACAAGTTAAAACAAATAAATGCTAAATAATAATAAATATAAGCAACCCCAAATGAGTTTTGATTAATTTTGTTGCTATTTGGATAGTCTAAGATGTCGACTTCATGTGCGGGTATGAGGGTGTCGAGTCCATGAGACTCAAACTTTGCTAGAGTCTAGAATCAAAACTCCATTTTTGCTCCCAAAGTGTTCATGCAAATAAAGAGAGTAAGAAGAATTAGTAAGACAATTCAACTTTAAAAAATATCAAATAAACCAAACATAGATCCAAGTAAAGTTGTATAACAAATATTAGATATAAAGTACAAGCGTCTGACAAGATACATTGACAATTTTTGAACTAGAGTCGAAGCAACCAAGTCACCAAACATGTCTTTTGAGCATAAGGTGAATTCAAGTCCTAACATATTTTAGCTATAATAAAACTAAGTGAAAGCTTAAGCCATAATGTAACTGCATTTACTTAAACTAAAACACAAAGAAAGCTCAAACATACAATTTAATTAACAAAAGGGTATAGAACTTGAAATTAATACTCACGTGCCAAGAGTAAGACTTTACAAGCATGCCTACAACCGTGACTTTCTTTTTCATTTTTAATAAGGTAAGAAACTTAGAATGCATAACTACCCATATGTGACTAAAAAGACTAAAAATGTGTACACAAGAAAATAAAGCAAAACTTCAAATGGGTTCGTATAAGCACAATATACACAATATTTTTAACAAAGAAAATAATAACCAAAAGCTAACTCAAAATGACATAACAATATAAAATAAACCCTAAAAAAGTTGTTATATACATCTAAAACCTAAACCAAACTGATCTTGGAAAACAGGAATCGACAGGTTCTACGGCTCAGTTGTACAGATTGTAGTCCATTTTACGGTTCGTAGAGTCCCCTCGTGGATGACACTAATTCCTCAACTTTAGGATATTTTCCACGGACAAGGTCTACAGTCCATGGAAAGATGTACGGTCTATCCTGGCCACTCATGGTGTGGGCCTTTATTTTTTCAGTTTCTAAATCTTTTCTACGGGCAGTGATATATGACTCGTACTGCTTCTGCGGTTCATACTAATGGCTCATACTCTTCATACCTGAGAGTATCTTTTCTAATCTTTCATATACGAGTCCATCTATGGCTCGTAGTTCAGAACACGGCTCGTAGATGGCCAAAATTCCATTGCCAAAGTACCTTTTGTCCCTTAGTTGCCAAAAACCTTATTTCCTACAAAACAAGGAAAAACACAATCAAATCTACTAACAAACACTTAAGACTCACAAAATTCCAAGTTTAAAGTATTACAAGTGCCTTAAATCCACAACACATTAAGCACTCAGTTCATTTAATGTTTCTAGAGGTCTATTTTGAGGGAGTTGGGTACTCGAGTTGAGCTTAGCACCACTTTCCATCTACAGACTGACAGTTAGTTTGAGGGGAATATTCATGTCTTGGAGGAGATACTTTGGGCCTGTGTTATTGATTTCGGAGGTTAGTGGGACCAATTCTTGGCTGTGGCGGAGTTCGCGTATAATAATAACTACCATTCAAGTTTTTAGATGGCTCCATTCAAGGGGTTGTATAGTAGGAGGTTACAATATCCGGTGGGCTGGTTTGATGCTTTCGAGGTTAGGCCATGGGGCACCAAATTGTTGCGTGATTCTATGGACAATGTTCATGTGATCTAGGAGCGGCTCCGTACTGCCCAAAGTAGACATGAGAGTTATGTTGATCGGAGAGTTTGGGTCTTGGAGTGCATAGTTGGCGACTGGGTGTTTTCTGTGAGTGTAGCCCATGAAGGGCATGATGAGATTCAAGAAGAAGGGAAAGCTTAGCCCTAGGTTCATTGTCCCTTTTGCATTTCTGAGACGGACTGGAGAGGTGGCTTATGAGTTAGCCTTACCACTAGCCCACCTATTTTGGTGCAATCTTTATCTCTTGCTTCTGAAGTAAATCAATTGCTCTTTTCTCCTTCCTCATTACCATCTCTCTTCTTTAATTCGGTCAACAAGAAGCCAAAATACTTTTTGAAATCTTTGATGAAGAATCACATGTACGGTTTTTGAATTCAAAACGACTCTTTTGATTCTTGAATCCCGCCAAAATTGAAATAAGAAGAACCCTAGTTCATCACTATAAATAGCAGCCTTTGCACTAATTTTTGGGAGAGGATTTTCAGCCTCCATAGAAGTCTTGGCATTTATATGTTAAACAAGCTTTCTCTGTCACATCATATTACCTTTAACCACTATATTTTACTCTAAAATATCGTCTTTGCGCTATCTTTCAATTTCGGCCGAAACTCTTTAGTCAAGCTTGCTCGAGTTCGTCGTTGTTTGAATATAGACTTTCGATCGAAGCACCTCCATTCACTGCCCCGCAACAGACTTTGGGAGAAAATATGGAGTCTCGATTAGAGACTTTCGCAAAATTGGAGTCTTATGGACTCAACACCATCATACCCGCACATGAAGTCGACATCTTAGACTATCCAAATAGCAACAAAAGCAAGCAAAACTCATTTGGGGTCGCTTATATTTATTATTATTTAGCATTTATTTATTTTAACTTTTGTATATGTTTTGGATATGTGTTAATTTCTTGTTCCATAATAGCTAACATAATATAGGTGATTGGGTTTGGGTCCCTTTAGGTAGAAACAAACCTTTGTGAATACGATATATATCTTCTCATTTTTTTAAAAAAAAAAGGGGGTATCACCATTTTATTTTAAGGCCAACTTAATTATGAAACAGAAAATGTTTTTCAAAGAATGCACTTATTCCATGAACATGGGTCATATTTTAATGTGTTTTCATGCAAAAAACTTTTGTACAACAATTTTGTTTTAAATAAGTAATAATCTTTTTTTTAGGCACAAGTCAATTCTTTTCAAATGCAAAAAAAGAGTTTTCAAATGTTAAAATATTTTCCAACTTACGACTTTTTTAAATTCTTTTAGCACTCATTTCCTTTTAAAACTAATTAACCTAAGTTTGGCCGGTTAACAATTTTTAACTGATCTTAAAGGATGCCTTACCCCTTCCCTTTATGATAAATTAGAACCCTTACCTAGAATCGTATAAGGTTTAGTAGACCTTAGTATAGAGTTAATTTATCATAACTATAGCAAAATAGGTGTCCTAATTCACCTTTAACATAATTAGGTGGTAACTCTTTAAAATAGCATAAGAATCATGATATTAGGCGTATTTATGCACCTAATAACTAATTTATCCCATATATTTAGCCAAGTTCGAGAGTAAATTTCTAGTTTGAATGGCATTTTTAGAGTAAATATATTGTGTTTCCTCTAACCAAGATGATTAGGTGTTTGTAGGGTGATAAGCAAGCAAAAGGAGCCAAAAAGGAAAACATCCAAGATGTTGGAAATTAGAAGTCGAAGTTGCTAAGGAGAAATAGCCAAAAAGCTGAAAAAATGCACTGTGAGGGAGCACCTCTGCGTCGTGGAGATGAAGCCAGGGTGTGGAGAGAGAATTTCACATAACAGTGGAGTGCGCGATAGGAGCGCGTCACGGAGTTGGATCAAGCTGTTCGTAATGTGCAGCGAGACGCAGACCTGAACTCTAGATTTTCACCACGTGTTTTATTTCAGACTATAAATAGTCCAGCTAAATTATTTTATCAGTATTCAGTTTTTGAAAAATGGGAGAACACGATTTGGGCGATTTTGCTGACGAATTCTAGGGCTTTTCTTCTACTTTTTCATTTTGGTATGATTCATACTATGAGTAGCTAAATTCCTTTATTCTAGGGTTGTAGCTACGATTGATGGCATAATATTGTTTATTTCTAGCATGAGATGGGTTTTCTTGTGATTTATGCTTGCATTCTAGTTTTACTATTTTGATGACTGGTCAACATTAAAAGAAATTCATTGTGCACTCTTGAACTCGAAAGACGAATAGAGGGATAGACCAAGGAATGTGAGGAACGTGTTCATTCTAGGATAAAACTTAGAGTGTTTCGTATATAGGATAGGAATATACCTATATACCTCGTTTGGTTAATGTACAAGATGATAGCGTAATGCTCCGCGATTGGTTCATGCCTATCCCCGCTCAATGATATAGTTAGGCTGTCAATGTTGGTAGGTGATTAGAGGTCGGGAGACCATGATCGTAAATTCAACCTTGTGAATCAATAATGAGGTTAACCTGTCGAATGCTGGATTAAGTTGTTATTATGTTTGAAATCGGTGCATGCTACAACCCTGGAATATTTCTCAAATTGTGAAATCCCCGTTTGTAACTGATTTAAGTGGTAATAGTTAATAGTTGAAATTGTTTAATAGAGTCAATACAAACAAATTCTTGAAATGTATGTCACATAAGTAAATTTATTTTAGTTACAATAAAGTTAGTTTTTGTTGATTTGAAGTCCCGTGGGTTTGATAATTCGGCTCGAAAGAGTCACTATACTACTTGAGCGACCACGTACACTTGCGTGTGCATTTGGATGCAACAAATTTTTGGCGCCGCTGCCAGGGACTTTAAAATCGGCAGATATTTAACTTTTGAGTTTCTAAATTATTTGTGCAAATGTTGACAACTTCATCTTGGCTATTCATTTTACAGGTTGTGTTAAAAGTTCAAACGGGAAGAAGAACATGACTTGATAGGGCCTCTAGCTGAATCAGAAAGATTTGCTCGTTACCGGAGAAGGCAAAGATGACTCACATACCCTGTCCCTCTTGTCTCTAGAGAACCAGTAATCCCAGAAGAAAGGGTGGAACAAGACACACCTGCAGTGATGGAATAAATGAAAGTGAGAGACGTGGCAATCCTACGAACCACCAATGTTACTTCTTGTATTCAGAAACCTACAGCTGGTGGGAGATTTGAACTGAACCAGAGTATGGTGCAACTATTGCACACAAATGGACAGTTCACTGGTCTATCACATGAGGATCCACAAGTGCACATTCAGAATTTCCTCGAGATCAGTGACACGTACACTCCAACTGGAGTGAACTCTGATTATGTAAGGCTCACCCTATTCCCCTTTTCTCTGCCAGGGGAAGCAAAATGATGGTTGAAATCTAAGCCTAAAAGCTCCATAACATCTTGGGATGATCTTGCACGAAAGTTCTTAATAAGGTTTTTCCCATTAGGGAAAACAACCAAGCTGAGAAGCGATATATTAAGCTTCCGACAGAAAGGAGGAGAAAACTTGTACCAAGATTAGGACAGGTTTAAATCCATGTTGCTGAGTTGTCCACACCATCATCAAGCTAACGAAGTGTTGGTCCACACCTTCATTGAAGGGTTGGAACCAAACACAAAAATTTTACTTGATTCTGCTGCAGGTGGTGTTGGGGCTAGGAAGGCCCAAGCCCACAACCATAATGTTGCAATTTGCTGACCACTCGGTAGCAAGGCCAGATAGTGTTATTGAGGATGTCTTAGTCCAAGTGGGAACTCTCATTTTCTCCGTATACTTTGTCATCTTAGATTTCGAGCCTGACCTAGAGGTCCCATTTATTTTGGGATGCCCGATCCTAGCAACCGGTGGTGCATTAATTGATGTGGCAGCGGGTAGGCTGACAATGAGGGCTCATGACAAGGTAGAGGTCTTTGATGTGTACAAGGCAATGAAGTTGCCTGCGATATATGAGGAGTTGTCAGCAATTACAGTCATTGATGAGGAAGAAACAACCAAATATGTTGAAGCCCGAGACCCTTTAGAGAAAGGGTTAATTGGATAGGATATAGAGGGGGATGCTGAAGCCCAGGAGCTGGCTAGTATTCTAGATGTCCCAAATGTGAGTATGCTTCGCAAGTTTGTGGAGCCATTAAATAGAGTTTTGGGACCCCTTCCCAAGCCGTCAATTGAGGAACCACAAAAGTTGGAGTTGAAAGCTCTCCCCTCCCATCTCAAGTATGCATTCTTAGGTGCTAATGAAACGTTACCTGTAATCCTTTCTGCTGCTTTGTCTGAAGTGCAGGTCTGAAAGAATTGAGGAAGAGGAAAAAGGTGATAGGCTGGCAGATGACTGACATACATGGCATTAGCCCAACTTTATGCATGCACAGGATATTCATGGAGGAGGTCCACAAGTCAAGTGTACAACCTTAGCACAAATTATTAAATCCAGTGATGAAAGATGTGGTGCGCAAGGAGGTTATTAAATGGTTAGATTCATGTATTGTATACCCAATTTCAAACAGCAAGTGGGTCAGCCCGGTTCAGTGTGTGCCTAAAAAAGGAAGCATGACAGTAATCACCAATGAAAAGAATAAGTTGATTCCAACCAGGACAGTGACATGGTGGCGCATATGCATGGATTACATGAAATTGAATGAGGCCACCAGAAAGGACCACTACCCCGCTCCTTTCGTTGATCAAATGTTGGACAGGTTAGCTGAGCAAGAATATTATTGTTTCCTAGATGGCCATTCAGGATATAATCAAATTGTGATTGCGCCAGAAGACCAGGAGAAAACCACATTCACTTGTCCGTATGAGACATATGCTTTCAAGCAAATGCCGTTTGGGCTATGTAATGCCCCAGCCACATTCCAAAGATGCATGATGGCCATTTTCATGATATGGTCGAAGATTTTGTGGAGATATTCATGGATGACTTCTCAGTCTTTGGGGAGTCTTTTGACAGGTGTCTAGAAAATTTAGACAAGGTGCTTGCTAGATGTGAGGAAACTAATCTCATCCTAAACTGGGAAAAATGTCATTTTATAGTAAAGGAATGGATTTTATTGGGCCATAAGGTGTCAAAGCTAGGGCTGGAAGTTGATCGTGCAAAAGTGGAAGTCATTGAAAAGCTACCTCCCCTAGTCTCTGTTAAAGGGGTGAGAAGTTTTTTGGGTCATGGTGGATTCTACAGGAGATTCATTAAGGATTTCTCTAAGAATGCAAGACCGATATGTAGTCTCCTAGAGAAGGAGATGAAATTCGTCTTTGATGAGCAATGCATTCGAGCTTTTGAGGCTTTGAAGAAGAAGTTGATAGAAGCTCCAATCCTGACTTCCCCAAATTGAGAGCTTCCTTTTGAGCTAACGTGTGACGCAAGTGATGTGGCTGTAGGGGCAGTGTTAGGGCAAAGGAAGGAGAAAGTGTTTCATTAAATCTACTATGTAAGCAAAACACTGGATGCAGCTCAAGCCAACTACACAGTGACCGAGAAAGAAATACTAGCCTTGGTTTATGGTTTTGACAAGTTCAGATCTTACCTGGTAGGGACTAAAGTTGTTTTTTATACTGACCATACAGCTATCAGGTACCTTTTCAATAAAAAGGATGGAAAGCCGAGACTGATTAGATGGATTCTGTTTCTGCAAGAGTTTGACATAGAGATCAAGGACCGAAAAGGTTCTGAAAATCAAATTGCAGATCACTTGTCCCGGTTGGAGAGTTCGTCGCATGTGGTTGAGCAAGGTCAGTTTCAGGAAGAGTTTCTTGATGAATAGTTATTGGCTCTATAGGTAACGAAATTACCATGGTATGCGGACATTGTCAATTACCTGGTGAGCGGAGTGTTTCCACCGGATGCATCCACCCATCAAAAGAAGAGGCTGACTTATGATGCTCGTTTCTACATATGGGATGAGCCTTATCTGTTCAAGAAGGGCCCTAACAAAATGATGATGAGGTGTGTACCTGAGTCTGAGGGTGGACAAGTGATGGATAACTGCCACTCGTCTGCATATGGGGGTCATCATGGAGGTGAGCGCACTGCACATAAAGTTCTACAATTAGGTTTTTTCTGGCCTACTTTGTTCAAAGATGTTGCAGGTTATGTGAAGAGCTGTGATCAATGCCAGAGGATGGGAACTATTTCCAGACGAAATGAGATGCCATTGCATAACATCTTGGAGGTTGAAATATTTGATGTCTGGGGAATTGACTTCATTGGACCATTCCCACCATCCAATGGTAATCAATATATCCTTGTGGCCATGGATTACGTGTCAAAGTGGGTTGAGGCAGTGGCTCTGCCTACAAACGATGCTAAAGTGGTGCTGATTTTTTTGAAGAAACACATCTTCACTCGGTTTGGAACTCCTAGAGCAATAATCAGTGATGGAGGGACGCACTTCATAAATCAATTGGTGAAGAATATCTTAGTTAAATATGGAGTCAGACACAAGGTGGCGACAACGTATCACCCTCAAACTAGCGGCCAGGTAGAAGTGTCTAACCTTGAGGTGAAGCAGATTCTGCAAAAAATGGTGAATGCCTAAAGGAAGGATTGTGCAATGAAGCTAG
Source organism: Solanum etuberosum (assembly GCA_029582245.1). Classification (NCBI taxonomy): domain Eukaryota; kingdom Viridiplantae; phylum Streptophyta; class Magnoliopsida; order Solanales; family Solanaceae; genus Solanum; species Solanum etuberosum. Next base: position 104,270 of record JAJONR010031897.1, read on the forward strand.
ATGATGCATTATGGACGTACATGACAGCCTATAAGATGCCAATAGGGACTTCTCCCTATCACTTGGTGTTTGGTAAAGCGTGTCACCTTCCAGTTGAATTAGAACATCAGGCTTACTGTGCGGTGAAGAAGTTGAATCTGGATCCAGAGTTAGCCGGGAGAAAAAGGATGGGTCAGCTACATAAATTGGAGGAGTTCAGACTCCATGCCTATGAAAATATGAAGCTCTATAAGGAGAAGACTAAACGTTGGCATGATAAGCATATCGTGTCACGAGTTTTTGAGCCTGGTCCAATGGTATTGTTATTTAACTCTAGATTGAGGTTGTTTCCAGGTAAGCTGAAGTTAAAATGGAGCGGACCATTTGAGGTGGCGCGTAAGACCAACCATGGAGCCATAGAGTTGTGGAATGAAGGGAAAAAGTCCACTTTTATAGTGAATGGACAAAGGGAAGCACTACTTCGGGCAAGAGGTAGATCGTGAGGAAGATGTGTTGGAGTTGAGCAATGAATAAGAAGGGGAGCTAAGTCGTACCGCGACGTTAAATCAGGCGCTACTCGAGAGGCAACCTGTGACTTTGTAAACTAGAGAGATTTCCTTTTTGTTTCATTTTGATAGGTTAGTTTATTCTTTTTTGTTATAGGTTGGTTTAGTTCAGTTTTGTATTTGTAAGTTGTAACTAAAAAAAAAGAAAAAGAAAATAGAAAACAGGAGAGTCCGTGACAGCTCCGCGTCGCAGGCTTGGTGATTGTGAAAGGCACCGATGGTGAGTAAGTAACCGTGGAGTCCACGACAGGGGCGCGTCGCAAACTTGGTTCTGCCAAGGCAATGTTTGCCCCAGGTGAAGAGGTGAAAGTGACATGTGTTGTCCGCGACATCTCCACGTCACAGACTTGTTTCTAACAGATGCGACGACGTTAATTCCAAAATAGGGGAATGCGCGATGGGAGCGCATCGCGGACCAGGTAAGTTTTTTTGGGTTTTCCATTAAAAAGTCAGATTTTACCCGACTAATATGGTAAAACCCGACCCCCAATCCCTTTTAATTCCCAAATCCGCCCCATAATCCCCATTATCTCAAAATTATTACACAAAATTCTCTTTCCCTTGAACCCGAACTCTCCCTTCCAAAGAAAATCCGTGTCGCGAAGTTGGAATTTCTTCTTTAAGTCTTCCATTTTTCGTTGTTCTACGCCCTAAAGGTATGTTTCTCAAAAAAAATTATTCTCTCTTTGGGGTGATTTAGTGGTGAAAGATCTTGAAAGTGGGGGTCTAAGGGTTTATGTTCTTGAAAGTATGTGCACCTTGTATAAACATGCTAATCAGATAAGAAATAGAGTTGTTCAACTTAGTGCATGGTACCCATGACCAATATCCTTATTTGCTTGAATTTGTTAGAACTTGTAAGTGGATTGAATTCCATATTAGGGTGAATATTAGTTTTGTGAAGTCTTGAGTAGTAAAAGTTGTTGTGAGGGGAAAGATTGAGTAAAAACATGGCTGTTGGTTTGAATTCTTGAGTAGAATCAAATTAGCAAGGGATTTGTGTGCTTGAATTGTGATGGGAGTGAAAATAACATGTTTAAAATAACAATGGGAAGTCTGAGTACCATGTTGTTTGTAGAATTTGTGCTCAAAATTAAGTGTGGGGTGAGTTTTGGTGATTGGATCTCATTGACTGAAAATATAACTGTGTGACTGCACGATATCATGTCTGGCATACAAAGATCTGGCAAAGCGGTTGCGTCTAGTAGACGTAAAAGAGTGAGAACTGGAACCACTATCCCTCCAGAACCAACAGTACCAAGAGGGCAAACCCAATGATACAGGGCTAAGGCAGTCACTTCTGAGGGCAAAAAGTGGTATAAATCCCACACCGAAGCCAAGTACTTTTCGGATGTGGTGCTTGATGATGTACAGTTGGAGAGGGATTTCCCTCTAATTATGCATCGCCTGCAAGAATTGCACATGGGATTCATCTTTCAGGATCCTTCAGAATGCAATGTGAGAGTGGTTCGAGAATTCTATGCCAATTGGAAACCCGACGCCTGGTCTCATTTTGTAACAGTGCGTGGCATGGAGGTCCCTCTTACACCCTCAGTTATCAATCAAGTACTGGTAGTGCAGAAGCCCCTTCTGATGTCCTGACTGGGTTAAACATCAGCCCTCCATACCAATAGATTCGACACACTTTGTGTGGGGTACAGTCCACTACTAAATGGATAAGGCATGGGCATCACGGCTATCATCAATCCTATCCAGATGCCCACATAAATCGGGAAGCCCGGGTGTGGCTAAAAATTGTCATGAACTGCTTGATACTAGGGTTGCATTTCACTGAGGTAACGAGAGACCAAGTATGCTTGGTCTATGCTTTGATGAAAGATCTGCAGATCAATGTGGGAGCGGTGTTGAAGTCGGCCATGCGGAAGGCTAGAGTGCATAGAGGTCGAAGGTATGCTTTTGGGGGACTAATTACTAGTTTGTGCAGGAGAGCAGGAGTACCAGAGGAAAGCGTGGATTACATAGCATCCTTGTTCACTACACCCCTAGATGTCACGAAGATAAAGGGGTCTGAAAATGCGCATGGACCACCCTCACATCAGCAAAGTGCAACAGGAGGGATGATATGATTACGTCGCGCATGTTTGGACTGTAAATGTTGTGCCACAGAAATGGGTGTCGAGCTTCCACTGAAGAGCAGTTGAATGAAATTGAAACTAGGTACCCTCTGAATGAGCACGCTGAAGGACTGCTGGGACTCAGGCCTGCGTTTCTGGAGCCCGTTTGGGATGATGTCCCCACTGATGAGGAAAAGAGAAGAACCATGTCGGATAATGAATCCGATTCTGATGAAGAGGAGGGTGAACCTTTGGCTCTTGAGGGAACCGTAGGCGATGATGGCATGGATGAGTGATCAGGGAAGTACCCACCCTACCTTTTTATGAATTTTTGTTATATGTGTTGCACTGGGGACAGTTCTTCCTCTTTAAGTGTGGAGTGGGGTGAAAGTTCTTTGTAAGTAAATTTGTTTTGCTATTTTAGTTGTTGATTTTGTTTTGGGTTCCTTGGAAGTTGTTTTTTGTTCTTTGGCCAAGGATAGTCCCGTTGAACTGTAATTTTTTTTTTTCATTTTTTCTTTAAGATTGAGTCAGTTGTCATAGTTGAGTCACATTTCCCTATGATAGATGGATGACGAACGTCTTAAGGACAATTTTCGTCATTGAGTCTGTAGGGTTGACATCGCGCTAAGGCTGCACAACTGCATTGTGATTTAGGCTGAAATATGAAAACAAAGGAATGACTCTGTGTTGAGATGTCTAGGATCTTTTATGTGACTCTAAAATGACGTGTGCTTAAAATGAATTCATGCTAGTGTTCGGGAAAAAAAAGTCCAAAGTAATCAATTATGATTTGAATGTGTACCATGTGTGCAAGGTTTGCTGTATTCCATGCTACTAAGTGATGTCCAAAACTTTCCCGGTGTGTCTGCAAAATGAAATATAGGATAAGGAGTTAAGGAAGTGTTATAGGCATTTCTTTGATAACCTTGTTTGTTTTCTTCTTGTGCCCACCATGATGTATATCCTTAGTTAACCCCTTTGAGCCTTTAATTTGTTCTTTGGTAGCCTAATATGAAGCTTATTCCCTTCCTTCTATGGCCTGTAAATTTGATCCAAAAGCTCCTAAGCGCTTTTAGTGAATAATAGTGAAGGAAAAGAAAGAGCTAGTGTGAAGCCCTTGATCATAAATCACTGATGTTTAAAAGACGCAGTGTTGGCTCGTGGTTTAAAAAAATAATATATATATATATATATATATATATATATATATATATGAAAATAAAAATGGTGTGAATAAAGGAATTCTGAATGCCTTAAAAGAAAAGGGGCAAATAAGAAGAAGGTTGTTAAAAGAAGGTCCAAAAATGAAGTTTGTCTTGTATTAAAGCGCTTGGGAATGTAGTCACTATTCATAGCCAAAAATAGTACCTACCCGTCCCCTAGCCTACATTACAACCCTTAAAGACCTAATTGATCTTGAAATCCTATATTCTTGAAAGTAGTGGCGTAGTACACGAAGGGCAATCCTATGGTACATTGTTGGTGGCATGTGAATTTTTTTGGGAGTGTGAGTGAAATTTGATCCTTACCCCAACTATTGTTTAAATTTCTATTTGCGTGAATACTTCGGGGTGTTTCTTGTGGTGAGGGCACATGTTCAATGAGGAGCTGGTAACTTGTGTAACTGCATGACCGAAGATTATGCATGAGTTTGCTGCGTTATAGAGTCAATTCTGGAGGCTAGAAGTTTTTGCACGAGTCGTCCTAGTGATTGCATAGTGTTTCCATGCTTGTTGTGAAGCTCTTGTGGTTGTTGTGGCCGAAGCTTGAATGTCTTTAGTTGGAAGTGTAGTAGAGTCATCTTATGCATGAAAGTGTGAAATTGTTCGAGGACGAACAAAGCTTTAAGTGTTGGGTGGTGATATTAGGCGTATTTATGCGCCTAATAACTAATTTATCCCATATATTTAGCCAAGTTTCCTAAGCAAATTTCTAGTTTGAATGGCATTTTTAGAGCCAATATATTGTGTTTCCTCTAACCAAGATGATTAGGTGTTTGTAGGGTGATAAGAAAGCAAAAAGAGCTAAAAAAGAAAGCATCCAAGATGTTGGAAATTAGAAGTCGAAGTTGCTAAGGAGAAATGGCAAAGAAGTTGAAAAAATGCACTGTGAGGGAGCACCTCCGCGTCGCGGAGATGAAGCCAGAGTGTGGAAAGCGAATTTCACACAACAGTGGAGTGCGCGATGGGAGCGCGTCGCGGAGTTGGATCAAGTTGTTCGTAATGTGCAGCGAGGGAACAGGTCCACGTCGCAGACCTGGACTCCAGATTTTCATCACGTGTTTTATTTCAGACTATAAATAGTCCAGCTGTATTATTTTATCAGTATTCAGTTTTTAAAAAATGGGAGAACACGATTTGGGCGATTTTGCTGACAAACTCTAGGGCTTTTCTTCTACTTTTTTATTTTGGTAAACACTTTAAGGATCTTTGAACATTATTTGATGATGATTCATACTATGAGTAGTTAATTCCCTTATTCTAGGGTTGTAGCTACGATTGATGGCATAGTATTATTTATTTCTAGCATGAGATGGGTTTTCTTGTGATTTATGCTTGCATTCTATTTTACTATTTTGATGAATGATCAACATTAAAAGAAATTCATTGTCCACTGTTGAACTCGAAAGATGAATAGAGGGATAGACCAAGGAATGTGAGGAACGTGTTCATTCTAGGGTAAAACTTAGAATGTTTAGTATATAGGATAGGAATATACCTATATACCTCATTTGGTTAATGTACAAGATGATAGCGTAATGCTCCGCGATTGGTTCATGCCTATCCCCACTCAACGATGTAGTTAAGTTGTCAATGGTGATAGGCGATTAGAGGTCGGGAGATCATGATCGTAAATTCAACCTTGTGAATCAATAATGAGGTTAACCTGTTGAATGCTGGAATAAGTTGTTATTATGTTTGAAATTGATGCATGCTACAACCCTGGAATATTTCCCAAATTGTGAAATCCCTGTTTGTAACTGATTTAAGTGGTAATAGTTAATAGTTGAAATTGTTTAATAGAGTTAATACAAACAAATTCTTGAAATTGTATGTCACATAAGTAAATTTATTTTAGTTACAATAAATTTAGTGTTTGTTGATTTGAAGTCCTGTGGGTTCGATAATCCAGCTCGAAAGAGTCACTGTACTACTTGAGCGACCACGTACACTTGCGTGTGCATTTGGACGCAACAAATCACCAATATATTGTACACCGTTTGAACCTCGAGTTAAAATGGGGTATATCAGCTTGGCGACTCTGGGGAATTTAGGTTCTAAATCATAACAGACTTAGGTTAATAATTAAGCTTTTAACATCTGCTTGTTTCATTTTAGTTGTTTGTTTTATTTTAATTGCCTAAATGCTTTATTTTTCATGCTTATGTGATATAATCGGCTTATTTGTTATCGCTTTATACAAATTATTTATTTGTGATTGCTTCATATAAACTGTCATTCCGTTCATAATTCCTCCAATTCTGGAAAATTCACACTATCACATGTACATGCGAGGTGTGTTTTGGCGCACCCGCAAATTTCTTTCAAAATCCTAAAAGTTAGGAGAGTTGGCGTATGCGTGGGGTGTCCAGATCTATTTTTGTATGACCGCGTAGCCTTCTCACTCGAGTTGTCTGCTTGGGAACCTTTTGTCTAGCAAACTAACTTTTAGTCAACATAGGATAGAGCTAAACCAACACCTTTTAAGGAACATGCATCATGCAAACCTAAGAGTCTTAATACCCATGGCATATTAAGACCATTAGTTTACCTTACCAAATGTCCCAAGCGGGTTCATGACCCAAGTGACACTTTATCATAATATGTGTGCATATTTGAAGGATAATTGTTCCTAAATACCGATTATTTGCTCTTAAATATTTAAATTGTAGTAGGAAGGTATAAGCTAACCATTCGTTTTGCAGTGCGGATGACCGTCAAGATCCAAACTTTGGTGGATGGAAGATTTATCCTAGAGACACCAACAAAGGCAATGATAGTCGGGGAACAACAACATTTTAAACATAGTTTACTAGGTTTATTTTTATTGTACAAAGTATAACAAAGTTATAAAATTATTCATGTACTCTATTTTTTAGAGTATATATTTGTTTAATTATTTAAGAGCTATAAAATGACGTATATTGGCACAATTTTGTCCTTCAAATTTTCGTTAGGCCTACCTCACGCATAAAAGAGTTCCCTTGCACATTAGGAGGCCTTATTGATTTGTTGTTTGCTACTATTACTTGTTTAATATGTTCATCATGCACTGCTTAGTTGCTATGTGATTTATCTGCACATATTAAAATTACTTGATATTTTTTCACCTCATCTAACATCATTTTTGTATTATTATTATTATTATTGTTGTTGTTGTTGTTGCTGCTGCTGCTGTTGTTGTTGATCCTATTCCCCTAAAGGCTTATTCACGTTGAAAATCGAGATGTCTGACGACGCAAATGCTTTACCTAAATGGGCAGTTTGAAGGCCGAGAACTAACGTGATTGATCCACCAATGGCAGACCTTTTGGGCATAGAAAGTGTCACCCCTATTGAAGATAATCCTGATACTTCGGGAACTAAGGACGACACTAGTAATGATGAACATATTGCTTGCTTAGAGAAACAAATTGCTGATTTGCAAGGAGAAGTTGAGTGTGTTAGGAACTTTGGCAAGTTACCGAACTCCAATACCCCTCCTCACGAACCAAGGACCGCTGCTCCAATTCCTCCTCTTTTTCCATCACTAGAATCTCATGTGCCTAACCATTTTCCTCCACAAAATACTCATCCTATAAGCACACCCATCATGAACTCGCATCCCATAAATCCACCTCAAATAAACCAAGCTCATTTTAACCCCCAATATGTCAATCCATCTCTTAATCCGTTTAACCAAATTCCTTCCAATACCCAACATGTTACCCCACCGCCCGTTCAAGTCCCTTTTAACCCATAATCTGCCACCCTATTTCCCAACTATAAATCCCTCCAAACCAAATTCCCTCTTATCCACAGTCTACCACCCAATTTTCCACATACCAAATTTCTCAAAACCAAATTCCCACAAACCCATCACATGCCACACCAACTACTGCTCCTCACAATACTCCACCATTTCAAAATCACTCAACACCTCAACATATATCAGCGGCACATATTGATCCTAACATGCAATCTGTTCCACCAATATATGTTACACAAGCTCAGCCATCCGTTACCTTGACACCAATTGCTGATTCATATGAATTGTTGGTGAAAGAGCTGAAAACAAAGGAGGAGGAATGTGATAAGGAGAAGCGTGAGTTGAGGGAAGAAGTTAGGAATATGCGAATTTCTAAAAGAGGAGAGAAACTCTAGTATGAAGACCTATGTGTACATCCTGACATTGATTTACCTGATGGATACAAGCCACCAAAATTTGAGATGTTGGATGGAACCGAAAATCCCCGCAACCATTTAAGATCTTATTGTGATAAGTTGGTCGGGGTAGAAAGAAATGAGGCTGTAAGAATGAACTTGTTTATCATAAGCCTAACTGGAGATGCATTAACTTGGTATATCAAGCAAGATCCCAAAATTTGGCGTAATTGGAGCAATATCGCAAAGGATTTCATGAAAAGGTTCAGGTTCAACATTGAGATCATCCCAGATCGGTCTTACCTTAAATAGTTGAAAAAGAAGACCATTGAAACCTTTTGTGAGTATGCTATGCGTTGGAGATCTGAAGCGGCTAGAGTACGACCATCGGTGGATGAAAATGAAATGAAGGACATCTTTATCAAAGTTCAAGATAATATGTATTATGAAAGGATGTTGCTCATGACAAGTGCCAAATTCACAAACCTCGTTAAAACTGGCGAAGCTTTGGAAGAAGGAATCAAGTCTGGGAGAGTCACAAACTTTTCAGCCTTACAGGAAACAAATAAGGCAATCCAATTTGGAACAATTGGAGGAATTAAGAAGAAAAAGGAGGAAGTTGCAACTATAATGAATATTCAGGAGCGAAGGCTAAGCCAGATACATGCATATCATAACCAGCCACTTCACAGCCCACACGGTCAAATGTTTTCACCTATTTCTTATCATGTTTATAACACCCAAACAACATACTACCAACAACCATACACATATAAAAACCCACCACATTACCAATAACCGTCCCGTTACCAACCTCCAAACAATTCAGTAACTCCACCAAGGCGTTGTCAAAATTTTGACAAAAGAAAGACTTACACATACCCAACTCCTTGAAAGGTTGAAAACATCAGGAGTGATCCAACCAATTTCTTGGAGAGCTATCGAACCTCGTCCTAAGTGGTTTGATGAGTCTAAGCATTGCGCATATCATTCAGGGGCTGCCAGACATGATACAAAAAGTTGTTTGGCTCTCAAATATAAGATTGAGTTTTTGATCAAAGAGAATGCGATTCAGCTTAAAGGAGCTTCTCTAAATGTGAATAATAACCCTTTGCCTAACCATGAAAATGTGGGTGTGAACATGGTTACCACAGATGATGAGTGGAGTCTTAATGGAACTATTATGCCAGCAGGAAAGACTTTTTTGAAGAAAATAGTCAAGCCTGAGTTCAAGAAGAGGGGTGACATTTTTGTACATGATCCTACTCTGATCCCAAATCAGCTTATAGTCCAAATGTTTGAGGACATTTTTGAAGAGGATCCAGTTGAAGGGATCAAATGTTTATTCATTACTAAAGACTTCACTGAGACACCAACTTTCTGGAATGCCGAGCCAAAAGATGCCTTGAAGAGTTGGACCTCTGTTTCGTCCCTGGTTCGCCGGGAGTCTTGGTAGATTAAATTTTAATAGTATTTTGAAATGACATGATTTAAAATTGATGCTTTAATTATGTAGAAGAACTTTTTATTGTTTTTACCTCTCCTTTTGAAAGCTCAAATGTGAAATCTATATATGCCTTTTTCATTTCTCCTTAACTCCTTATTTTTATCTTATTACTTTTATTTTTACTCTTTCAACTTAAAAATTATAAACTTGTCGATTCTATGATTATGACATGTGATGAGGCAAAGGAGCAGAACATAAATGACCAGGAGAAACGCAAAGGATGCAAAAATGACATGCAGCTCCATAAGCTAGCCAAGAAATTTGAACAATTTTTGAATGAAGCTGAAATTTTGAATTTAGACAACTCAAAGCTAGTAAAGAAAGTCAAAATCAATGCTCGTCTAGAGCCATTTGAGAAAGAAGCATTGATTGAATTACTAAGAAAGCATGTGGATATGTTTTCATGGTCATATGTTGCATAAGTTGCCAAACCTATTGAAGCAAGTTCGAGGATACTCAAAACAGTTTGTAGTTAGTAGCAAGAAGAAGCTAAGGAATTTTGCACCTACTTAGCAAATGTTTTTGTCTTGGAAAATATTGATGCTAGCAGACGTGTCTGGTGACGTATGACCAAAGCTCATCCATCAAGATCCAGTCAGAAGATATTTGTTACTAGAAGTTTAATTTAGTTTATTTCCTTTTAACACCTTTTTGATGTATTTTGAACTACGTTTTGACCTGATTACCTCGGTGGGATACGTAGTCGTCTTTTATTAGCTTCGGTCATATTAGCAGAAATTTCAGAATCCCTTTTTTATGTAATTTGAACTACATTTTGACCTGATTTCCTTGGTAGGATACGTAGGCGGCCTCATCGGCTTCAGTAACTTTATAAATTTTTTTTTTTTTTTTTCCTTGCATTGTACCCTGAACTATGTACAACCTGATTCCTATTTTTATGGGATACGTAGGCACCTTGTGGCTCGGTCATATGTTTTTGAAATTTTCCATTATCTATAGGTAGAAACTGGGGAAAATTTTGAGAATGACTCAAAATTTCACTACAAATGAATGCAAAAGTTGACTAAAGCAAGAAGCTGGGGCAAGGATTTTTCGAAAGATGTTGAATAGTATGAGCACATGGCCTGATTGGAATATCTAGACAAAGGATTTCTAAGCGCATTATCATAATCTAGAATCCGACAAGAGATTTTGAAATGATTTATATTCATATATACAAACACTATTTAAAAAAATTATTTATTTATTTATTTTTAATTGATCTTTATTTATCTACCAAATCTTGTACCTCGGACGGATTCAGAGATTTCGAACAAGAAGACGAACGAGCAACAGAGTTAGGAATCTCAAGTTGGCGTGAACCAGCCTCCCCTCCCCCAAACTTATAAAATTTCTTTGAATGCAGAGAAGTTTGAGAATGTACAATAAGGAAGTTGTTTGATTATTATCCATTCAACAACTATTAGATTTGGATAAAGTCACAATATTCAAATAAGCAGGCGAACAAAAGAAACAAAGATAATTCAAGAAGGCAAAATAATGAAGTCGCGATATTTGCGAGATGGTTTGAAATTTCCTTAATTTCACATATACTATCCAACTGCACTATTTTTTTTAAATAGCTGATTTTGCACTAATCTTGCACCGGCACTAACTTTGAGCTAGCACTAATTTGCACTGGCACTAATTATGATTTAGCACTGACTTGCACTGGCACTAACCATTTTCTGGCACTAACCATTTTCTGGCACTAACTAGCGCTAACTCTTTAGCACTAATTTGCACCAGCACTAATTATGATTTGGCACTAATTTTGCGCTGGCACTAACCCTGATTTTAGCACTAACCTTGCACTAACAGTGATTCTATCAAAATGATTTTTGCACTAACCTCACAGTAGCGTTAATTTTTGTAGATTCAATTTAGCACAAACTTTATTAGCCTTATATTTATCTCAAATGATTCTGCACTAACTCTGAAGTTTGCACCAATTTATTTAGAGTGATTTTTGCACTAGCTTTAAAGCAGCACTACGTTGATCTTAAGAAGTTTCATGCTCATACCGTTATATTCATCTCAATGCCTTCACGACATTTATTCTATTAACAAATGCTTTCTAGAATTTGCAGAAGATTTAGCAGGAAACATCACAAAACAATAGAATATGCTGCATAGCATAACGAGGAACTTCCTCTTAGCAGTGAATCGAGGCAATTTGTTGAGAAAGTTTACCTTTCCAACAAAGGTCAAAGGTCTACCTCAAACTCTTCTCGAATCCACTATTAAATACTCTACTTGATTACAATATCAGTAACAACATAATTCGACAGTAAGGTCGTATTTGATGGTCGAGACAAAATTGGTTACTACGTCAACTTCTTTACCCAAAAACTCTTACATCGTCTCTGGTCAAAGAGGGGAAACTTGTTGACACCGAACTTTGATCCTCCTTTCTTCTAATTAATTGTTTTCGAGCTTCTAATTTAATAACATATCAAATTATCCTTTTTCACAACTATTTTAACTACTACGACTATTTATCTACTAAAATTATATGTTTTATTATCGAAATTACGATTATCACTTTTTAAACCTCGTTTCTTTGAATAATCGACTGTCTTCATTTTATTTCAAGTTACGTATTTTATTAAATTAATTATAAGTCGATATTTTGTATCTATATTTTATATTAGCATAAAGTCGTAATATTGATATTTTTATTTATTAAAATTATTAATTGTCATCATATAATAAATTTTGTATTAGTTATTAAGCTAGAAGCCCAAAATTATATAAAGAAAGAAAGGAAAAGGCCAAGAAATCCAGCCTAAACCCACCAAATCAGCCCAATTTCACTCCAATTTTTAGCTCAAATCCGTCCCAATTTTCAGTCCAAACTTAATTCAAGCCCTAAGCCCTATTTTCTCAACTAGCAGCAGCTGCTCCTTTCTCATCTCTCATAGTTTCCTCTTCTAACTAAACTACAATGACGTTTAAATGAGGGACATAGATTACCAGCCTAGTTTTGGTGAATTTGTCATCTTTTTCTTCTACAATGGCAAACATCTCTTTCTTTTTCCTCATTACATCTATCTTCTTTTCGGTCAAGAAAAGGCCAGAGAACTTTTGAGATTTTCTGAGGAAGAATCTTATTAGCAGATATTTCAAAATTCGAACGATAATTTTTCATTCAAATCCCACCGAAAATTTGGAAAAAAGAAACCTTCGTTTGTCACTATAAAAATGAGCCTTTGCACTCATTTTGGAGGAGGCTTTTCTACCTTGATAGCGGCCTTGACATTCATTTTATAAAAATAAATATTTTCCACCCCAAAAGCACCTTGAATCACTGTATTTTTCTCTCAAAAATTATCTTTGTATTCTCTTTCGATCCTACCCGAAACTCTGTTTTCAAGCCTGCTCGAGTTCGTTGTTGTTCAAAGATAAACCTTCGACCGAAGCCCACCCGTTCACTGCCCCACAACAGGTGACATTCGCCTCTCATTTTCTCAACTTTGTCATCTCTGTTATGATTTATTTTAATAAAATTATGTCTGGCAAATAATTTTTACTTAGTTTAGTTATAATAATTATTGTGCCAAAATGTACTTGAATTATTTTTGATATCGGTATAGCTCTGCACCTATATTTCCTTCGTGTTTTAAACATCATGCTTCTATTACTTAAAAAATTTTGGTTTGTTGTATCGAAAGAAAAATTTGATATACATCAGCTTATTCAGCCTACTCTGTTAAAATTGTTTATTAAAATGTTTGTTAAAAATGTTAGATAAGGATTTCTTACATTTAGAAAACAAACTGATGATTAAAGAGGCATAATTACTCCTTGTTTGCTTGATTATTTTTTTTACTCGTAACTTATCTATTTTTCTTGGTATATTATCCTGATTTTTTATTTTTTATTTTTTATTTTTTTTGGCTTACTTTAGCTATACCGAAAGTACTGTTAAAATAATATATTTGTGTCTGTTTTTGAGAGCTGAAGACATTTGTCACACTTTAAAAATTGTGAATTAAAGAATGGTTGTGTTTTCGTTCATATGAAATCAGTTTCCTTTTGGTTCCGGGTGAATATTCATTTGGTGGTCTCTTAATTTGCAGCTTATGTTTGTCTGTTTTTTTTTAGGCAAAAGCATATTTTTAATAAAATATGGTTATTATTTTCTTTGTTAAAAATATTGTGTATATCGTGCTTATACGAACCCATTTGAAGTTTTGCTTTATTTTCTTGTGTACACAATTTTAGTCTTTTTAGTCACATATGGATAGTTATGCATTCTAAGTTTCTTCCTATATTAAAAATGAAAAAGAAAGTCACGGTTGTATGCATGCTTGTAAAGCCTTACTCTTGGCACGTGAGTATTAATTTCAATCTCTATACCCTTCTGTTAATTAAATTGTATGTTTGAGCTTTCTTTGTGTTTTAGTTTAAGTAATCAGAGTTACATCATTACTTAAGCTTTCACTTAGTTTTTTTTTATATCTAAAGTATGTTAGGACTTGAATTCACCTTATGGTCAAAAGATATGTTTGGTGACTTGGTTGCTTCGAGTTTGGTTAAAAAATCATCAATGTATCTTGTCAGATGCTTGCACTTTATATCTGGTATTCGTTCTACAACTTTACTTGGCTCTATGTTTGTTTATTTGATATTGTTTAAAGTTGAGTCGTCTTACTAATTCTTCTTACTCTCTTTATTTGCATGAACACTTTGGGAGCAAAAATGGAGTCTTGATTCTAGACTCTAGTAAATTTCGAGTCTCCTGGACTCGACACCCTCATACCCGCACATGAAGTCGACATCTTAAACTATCCAAATAGCAACAAAAGCAAGCAAAACTCATTTGGGATCGCTTATATTTATTATTATTAAGAATTTATTTGTTTTAACTTGTTCATGTGTTTTTGATATGTGTTAATTTCTTATTTCATAATAGCTAACATAATATAGGTGTTCGGGTTTGGGAACCTTTATTTTAGTTCTAGTTATTAATGATTTTCTTATCTTATGCATAATAGTAGCCTTTTTTTCTGATAATATTTTTAAGAGGAGCCAACACTTATTTAACTTCAAGTTTATTTTTTTAAAACTTTTTCTAAAGGAGCACTTTGTCAATCCATGAGCAAAAGTCATTTTTCTTAATTACTATTTTTTTAGCTTTGGATACAAATTTGTATTAATTGATCTAGACAAATTATCTTTTCTTAAATCTTTATCATTCTAATATAGTTGTAAAAGAGCTTTTAAAATAAAAAGTATTTTCCAACTTGGTTACTCAATTACTTAATCTTTTAGCACTCATATCTTTTTTTAAAAAAAAATTAATTAACCTAAGTTTGTCCGATTTACTATTTTTAACGGATTTTAAAGGATGCCTTACACCTTTCCTTTAAGATATATTAGAACCCTTACCTAGAAATGCATAAGGTTAAGTAGACTTTAATCTAGAGTTGATTTAACATAACTTTAGCAAAATAGGTGTCCTAATCCATCTTTAAAATAATAAGGTGGCTTGTTCTTTAAGTATCACCAATTTATTGTACAATGTTTGAACCTCGAGTTAAAATAGGGTATAACAACTTGGTGACTTTGCTGGGGAATTTAGGTTATAAAGCATAACAGATGGAACTAACGAAAATCTCATACGACATCAAATTCTCCGAATGTTGACCAAAGTCAACTCTTTCACTTAGAAACCTCCAATAGAGAAAAACTCATCCAACTCAACTCCGACAACCTCAAGAAATGTGTCACCCATCCCCACACACCATAAATACTACGAGAAAGAGCAAAATACTAAAATGCACAAAAAATAAGAAAGTGACCACGAGGCTCATTACAACATCCACTACTAAAAGGACTTTTGTCCTCGAAAGTAAAAGAAAAGAAAGTATCTAAAGGCTAGAAAAGAAGAGGATATCAGGTCTGCATCTCAAGCTTGGCCTCCCAGGTAGCCTTCTCGATTGGATAATGCCTCCACTGAACCTTCATCGATGGAATCTCCTTAGACCTTAACTTCTTTACTTATCTATCTAGAGTAGCTATAGGCTCATCCTCGAATGCTAACGACTTCTCAAGTTGAACCGAATTCCACTGAAGCAAGTGAGACTCATCGAGAACATACTATCTCAACATAGAGACATGGAAAGCAGGGTGAACGCCTGGAAGAGCTCGTGGTAAGGCTAACTCATAAGCCACCTCTCCAATCCGTCTCACAGTTTCAAAAGGGACAATGAACCTAGGGCTAGGCTTTCCCTTCTTCTCGAATCTCATCATGCCCTTCATGGGCTACACTCAAAGAAACACCAAGTCGCCAACCATGAACTCCAAGACCCAAATTATCCGATCAACATAGTTCTTCTGTCTACTTTGGGAAGTACGAAGCCGCTCCTAGATCACACGAACACTGTCCATAGAATCACGCAACAATTTGGTGCCCCATGGCCTAACCTCGAAAGCATCAAACCAGCCCATCGGATATCGAAACCTCGTACTATACAACCCCTTGAATGGAGCCATCTTAATACTTGAATGGTAGCTATAATTATATGCAAACTCTACCAAAGCCAAGAATTGGTCCCACTAACCTCCGAAATCAATAACACATGCCCAAAGTATCTCCTCCAAAATCTCAATAGTTCTCTCAAACTGATTGTCATTCTGTAGATGGAAAGCGAAGCTAAGCTCAACTCAGGTATCCAACTTCCTCTAAATAGACCTCTAGAAACATGAAATGAATTGAGTGCTTAATGTGTTGTGGATTTATTGTCACCACTTGAGCCCACACCGTGGACGTGGCCGGTACCTGAGAATCATTTCTTATCCCCAAGAGAACCCTTGGCCTGGCTACTGACTCATATGACTCTAAACAATACGCGAAAGCTTCAATAGATGAACAATTAGACATTCAAGAAGGTCTTAAAATACTGTCTTGCAAATACTCAACATAAGTCATAAGTTAAATAAACATCCTGAGAAAACAATGGAACATCTAATTTTGTCTGTCTATGAAGCCTCTAAAAATTCAAGAAAGGTGTCGGGATAAGACCCACGACACCACAAATACTACTAAAACAGAATGAAAATGGACTCTCATGAAAGCAAGGAGCTCTCACCAAATAGTGTCTACGAGTGTGAAATGATTTCAACGAATCATCTGTTGATGATCCTGAACACCTGTATCAGTCTAATAAAATATGAAGGTTGAATGATGTCAGTACATTGAATGTAGGAGTATGTAATATAGATGAGTAAAACAGAAATTGAACTAAAAGACTGAAAGCAACTCAACTGAATCAATACATGAATAAGACATGAAAACCCTTTTAGCTTTACAATAAGATATGCAATAAAAACAATATGAAATTAACATACTTTACTTGTGGGGAGTTTCTCTAACCGACAACCATTACTATGAGCTTAACAATGATACAACGTTTCGCCCACGTTGCAAGGGCCATCCTTTACCTTGCTGGGGTATAAGATGATATTTTGACTACAGATCCATCTAATAGGCTTTCTAAGAGGCAGTGAGGAGTCACATGAATAATCAATGCTATCCTATCCTACGCTGGCTACGTAGTTTTATGGGACTTCCGAGTTATAAAAGACTCCAACCCAATTCGGTGCTCGATACTACTCTCAAAATAATTAATATAACTTTATGCTCAATTCACTCTTTACAAAGAAAGGACTCGTTACTTTACTGAAGTGATTTTCAAACATTAGACATACTTACATTCTTAAAATAAGCACTAATGAACTTATTTTTGAAGCCCAAGATCGATATGGGTACATATATATATATATATATACATATAACAATTGAAAGACCTTAAGTGTATGAAACTTGAGCTTTAAAACTTACCTCCTAACTTACTTTAACTTTAAATGAACTCAGAGACTTGCGACTTGGATATACAAGGAATTTTAGAGGTAAATGGATTTTATAGGAGTTAATAAAGAGAAGGGAAACATATCCAAAACTTAAAGGAACACGTGCGGATGAAAACAAGAAAAAATTGGCCCAGCGACGCCTAGCTTACTAGTGGCGCGCCGCGCTAGACCCAAAGTACTAGGGCTGGGTTTGGGTGCACTGGTGGCTCGCCGCCCCAGGCCCTAAAGTACTGGGGCTGGTTTCAGGCTCACTGCTGGCGCGCTGCACTAGCCCTTCCCCAACGATTTTTGAAGAATTTATTTCGTAAAATTCAAGCTTGAAACTAGTTTGGAATTGGGAAATTTTGCCTAAACCCTTCTTGATTCTCAAACCCAAAGAAAATACATGATAAATTCCATACGATTACTTTCAAAACAAAAATTTATAAATCCATAGTGTTCATGTGATTCAAGCATGAACAACATTACTAGAATTCTAAAGAAAACAAAGGAAATCAACTTCAATTATTAAAGAACACAATTCAATATCAAGAATCATGAATGGATATGAACTACTGCTAATTCTGAAGGTAGCTCCAACTAATAAGCTACGTTACCAACCGTCTTGGATATCCTGTAAAGGCCAATGTACCGGGGACTGAGTTTCCCCTTCTTACCAAATCTCATAATAACTTTCATGGGTGAAATCTTCAAGTAGACCCAATCATCAACTTAAAATTCTATGTCTCTCTTTCTAACACCGGTATAGGCTTTTTGACGACTTTGCGCTGTTTTCGGTCCTTCCTGAATAATCTTCACTTTCGCCATGGCTTGATGAATCAAGTCTGGCCCTATCAACTCAGCTCACCTACCTCAAACCAACCAATTGGAGATCTAGACCTTCGCCCATAAAGTGCCTGATAAGGGGCCATCTGAATGTTGCAGTGATAGCTATTATTGTAAGCAAACTCTATGAGAAGCAAGTGGTCAGCCCAATTACCTTTGAAATCCATGACACATGCCTTTAACATATCCTCTAGGGTCTGAATTGTGTGCTCTGCTTGACCATCAGTCTGAGGATGAAAAAAAGTAATAAGGTTAACCTTCGAACCCAAACCTTTCTGGAAAGACTTCCAAAAATGAGCGGTGAATTGTGCACACCTATCTGAGATGATAGACACATGAACTATATGTAGTCAAACTATCTCTTGAATATACAATCTGGCATAATCCTCGCCTGAATATGTAGTCTTTACCGCAAGAAATGGCTCATTTAGTCATCCGGTCTACAATCACCCAAATCCAATCATGCTTCCTGCGAGATCGTGGTAAGCCAGTCATGAAATCCATATTAATCATCTCCCACTTCCATTCTAGAAGAGCTATGTTCTGAGCCACTCCACCGGGTCTTTGATGCTCTACCTTTACTTGTTGGCAATTTGGGCACTTAGCAACGAACTCTGCCATGCACCTCTTCATACTACTCCACCAATAGACTTCTCTCAAGTCATGGTACATTTTGTGGAACCAGGTGTATCAAATATCTAGAACTCTGAGCCTCTACCAAGATCCTCTCTTGGAGTTCATCCACCTTGGGTACACATAATCTACTTTGATATCTCAATACACCATCTCCCCCTTGTTCAAAAGCCGTCACCTTTAGCTTATGAAAATTCGCCTTTAGTTCAAGTAAAAGAGGGTATCTATCTTGTTTCTGTTTCAGTTCAGACACTAGTGATGATTCAGCCCCATTCATCACCACAACTCTACCTTCACTGGAATCCAACAGATGGAATCCCAAATGAGCAAGTCTATAAACTTCCTTAGCTAACTTTTTCTTGCCTTCCTCAATATGAGCAGTATTCCCTATGGACAACCTGCTCAAAGCATCAACAACAACATTAGCCTTACCTGGGTGATATAGCATACTCATGTCATAGTCCTTGAGCAACTCTAACCACCTCCTTTTCCTGAGATTAAGTTCCTTCTGAAGGGGATACTTATTCTTTATGGCGTCATTGTTCAACTGGCGGTAATCGATACACATTCTAAGAGTACCATCTTTCTTCCTCACAAATAAGACCGGAGCGCACCAAGGTGAGACACTAGGTCGGATGAAACCCTTATCAAGAAGATATCTCAACTGTTCTTTTCACTCTTTTAACTCAGTTGGAGCAATTTTATATGGCGGAATAGAGATAGATTGAGCATCAGGAACAATGTGTATTCCAAAGTCTATTTCTCTCTCAGGAGGGACTCCAGAAAGATCATCTGGAAAGACCAATGGAAACTCACTCACAACTGGAAGTGACTGAATAAGTGGTGTCTCAACACTAGAGTCATTAACTCAGACTAAGTGATAGATGCACCCGTTAGAGACTAACCTTCTGGCCTTAAGGTATGAAATGAAATGAACCTTAGGCACTTCTGATCTACTCCTCCACTCTAAAACAGGCTCATTAAGAAACTGAAACTGGACTATTCGAGTTCTACAATCAATTGATGCATAAAAAGCATGAAGGCAATCCATACTTAGAATGACATCAATGTAACACCCCGTAGCCTAAAGAGGAAAGCTTAGCAAATTATTAGAACTTCCAGGTGTCACCCAAGAGGGCCAACCACACCCTGTGGTTGGATCCACGCCCCGTAGGTGAGCCTCATGGATGTGCACCATGGGAAGCTGCCTGAGGCAGTAAACCATGGCCAGGACCCATGCTTCGTGGATGGGTCCACGGCTCGTGGCTAGGGGTCCATAGGTCAAAGTACAGAAACCAAGTCCCAGACCACCAACCCACGGTTCACCAGGACAGACCGTAGGTCCATCCACGGTCCTTCTGTGTGGTTTCGTGGGTGGGCTTGAGGGACGGTTTAGTTGAGGGCTTGAGGGTATTTTCCGGATTTAATTAGAATTAAGTAGTGTTGTTTTGACTCAAGGACCAACAACTTTTTGCAAAGTTTAGCAAATGTGAATTTTGGTTAAGGTCTGTAGCTTTCCTTGGCCATATTGTGTCAAGCAAGGGTATTGAGGTAGATCCTAAGAAGACGGATGTGGTCAAGAGTTGGCCTAGACCTCTAACTCCTTCGGATATTAGAAGCTTTTTGGGTTTGGGCGGTTATTATAGAAGATTTGTGATGCATTTTCCTCCATTGCTTCTCCTTTGACGGCTTTGACTCAAAAGAAGGCTAAGTTCATATGGTCGGAAGCATGTGAGAAAAGTTTCCAAGATTTGAAAGATAGACTTACTTCCACTCCGGTGTTGACCTTACTGGAAGGGTAGGATGGTTTTGTGGTTTATTGTGATGCCTCAAGAATTGGGCTAGGGTGTGTTCTAATGCAAAATGGGAAAGTTATTGCCTATACCTCAAGGCAACTTAAAGTCCATGAGAAGAATTATCCTACTTACGACTTTGAATTAGCGGCGGTAGTATTTGCTCTAAAGATTTGGAGACATTATTTGTATGGAGTTCATGTTGATGTGTTTACCGACCACAAAAGTTTGCAATATGTAATTAATTAAAAGGATTTGAATCTTCGCCAAAGAAGGTGGCTTGAGTTATTGAAAGATTATGACATGAGTGTTCTTTATCACCCCGGCAAAGCTAATGTGATGGCGGATGCCGTTAGTCGGTTGTCTATGGGTAGTGTGGCTCATATTGATGAAGAAAAGAAAGAGTTGGTTCGAGATGTGCATAGATTGGCTTGATTAGGTGACCGACTAGTGGACTCCACCAAGGGTGGTGTTATGGTTCACAATGGTTCCGAATCATTTCTTGTAGCCGACGTGAAAGCTAAACAAGGTGTTGATCAAATTTTGGTAGAATTGAAAGAGGCGGTACTTAAGAAATTCGTTGAGGCTTTCTCCCAAGGGGGAGATGGGGTACTTAGATACCAAGGCCATTTGTGTGTCCCAAACATAGATGATTTGAGGGAATAAATCTTGACTGAAGCTCATGGTTCGCGGTATTCCATTCACCCGGGAGCCACCAAGATGTACCGTGATTTATGGAAAGTCTATTGGTGGAACGGGATGAAGAAAGATATTGCAGGGTTTGTGGCTAAATATCCAAATTGCCAACAAGTTAAAGTTGAACATCAGAAACCGGAAGGTTTGTCCCAAGATATTAGCATTCCTACTTGGAAGTGGGAGGATGTGAATATGGACTTTATAGTGGTATTTCCGCGTACCCGGCATCAATATGATTCGATTTGGGTCATAGTAGACCGAATGACAAAATCAGCTCATTTCCTCCCCGTCAAGGTTTCCTATTCGACGGAGGACTATGCCAAGTTATATTTGAGGGAAATGGTAAGATTGCATGGTGTGCCATTATCCATTATCTCTGATAGAGGTACTCAGTTTACTTCCCAGTTTTGGAAGACATTCCAAAAAAAGTCTTGGCACAAGAGTGAAGCTTAGCACGGCCTTTCACCCACAAACCGATGGGCAAGTAGAGCGAACAATCCAAACTTTAGAGGATATGTTGAGAGCGTGTGTCATCAATTTCAAAGGAAGTTGGGATGATCACTTGCCATTGATAGAGTTCGCTTATAATAGTAGCTACCATTCTAGTATTGGTATGGTCCCCTTTGAAGCTCTTTATGGTAGGAGGTGTAGATCCCCCTATAGGGTGGTTTGAAGTGGGTGAAGTTGCCTTGATAGGGTCCGATCTATTTCATGAGGCTATTGAGAAAGTTCGACTCATTAGAGAGAGGTTGAGAACCGCCCAAAGTTGACAAAACTCATATGTAGATGTTAGAAGAAGGGACCTTGAATTTAAGGTTAGTGATTGAGTCTATTTGAAAATCTCACCCATGAAAAGTGTGATGAGATTTGTGAAGAAAGGGAAACTTAGTCCCCGAATTATAGGCCTATATCAAATCATGAGACGTAACGTAAGGTTGCTTACGAGTTAGATACGCCAAATGAGTTGGCAGCCGTGCATCCCATTTTCCATGTCTTTATGCTTAAGAAGTGTGTTGAAGATCCAACATCCATAGTTTCCCTTGAAGGATTGGGAGTTGATGAGAGTCTTTCATATGAGGAAGTTCCGGTTGATATTTTGGACTGACAAGTTAAGAAATTGAGGAACAAGGAAGTTGCTTCCGTGAAGGTTTTATGGATAAGCCACTTAGTTGAGGGTGCTACTTGGGAGGTCGAGGCCGATATGAAGTCCCGATATCCTCATCTTTTTCCTTCTACTCCTATTCTAGCCTGAGGTAATGAATTTCCTCTCGGTTTGCTTTATTATTTGAGGTCATGTGTGTTTTATGTGTTTCCATGATTTCCTTATGATTATGCATGTTCATGAATTGCTTAGGTTTTGAAAGAAATGACTTATGTGAATTGTTATCCTCATGTTGTTGTGCCTTAAGTATGAGTTGCCTATAGACTTCATGAAATGAGTTGTTGAACATGCCTTGACTCAGAGTGGAGATTTTCCCCTTGAGTACGTGCTTTGAGGCTCCATGAGATTTTGTTGAGCATGTTTTTGAGTTTGGAGATGATAGTTCCTCCTTAAGTGTAAGAAATATGAAAATTTTATGCATATTGGGTTGTTAGATGTAGTTCCTATTCCTTTATAGTGCATTGAGTAAGTTTGACTTGGAGTTGATGTTTCCTCCTTAGTTGTGTGCATTTAGATGAGTTGCATGCATGGTGGGCTTCTAGTCTTGAGTCTTTTCATTTAGAAACGTGCTTAGAATCTCATTCGAGGACGAATGTTCCCAAGGGGAAGATATTGTAACACCCCGTACCCTAAAGAGGAAAGCTTAGCAAATTATTAGAACTTCCAGGTGTCACCCACGAGGGCCAACCACACCCCGTGGTTGGATCCACACCCTGTAGGTGAGCCTCGTGGATGGGCACCATAGGAAGCTTTCTAAGGCAGTGAACCACGGCTAGGACCCATGCCCCGTGGATGGGTCCACGGCTCGTGGCTAAGGGTCTGTAGGTCAAAGTCTAGAAACGAAGTCCCAGATCACCAACCCACGGTTCACCAGGATGGACCGTAGGTCAATCCACGGTCCGTCGGCGTGGTCTCGTGGGTGGGCCTGAGGGACGGTTAAGTTGAGGGCTTAAGGGTCTTTTCCAGATTTAATTAGAATTAAGTGGTATCGTTTTGACTAAACCTAGACCACCTATATAAGTATTTTTAACCCCCAAAATCCCCCATTCAAGTCATTCTTTCAAAATCCCAAAACTCCTCTCAAATATTCTCTCTCTAGAAGTTGGAAGAAGAAAGAAGAAATTGAAGCTAGGTCAAGTTCAAGTCTCCAATCTTCAAGCTTGTGAGGGCTTTGTAATCAGGTATGATGACTTTTCATCCATGAGATCCTTCCTCCCATGGAGTCCCCTAGAGTTCCCCAATTCTAGCTAGGGTTTCTTCCAATGTTGTGGGTTGTGATGAATGGTGATCCAATTGAGTGGATTATGGTTGTTTTATAATTGAATTGATAGAATTGCATGTATTTAGGATGAAATTACATGTACCCATACCTATTCCATGATTCTAACCTAGAATTGATATAATTGGGTTGATGCCATGAAGGAAAACTTTGTGGGTTTAGGCTTGTCATTATAGGATTGATGAATTATGATTAGAGTTGCTTGAGAATAAAGCATAGATGATGATCATGATATGTAGTGCTTTGAGAGTAAAACTTGTGATATGAATTGTTGGTAATTGATGTTAATGTTGAGGAAGGGATACTTCCCACATGAATTGCTTAATTATGAATGTATGAATGTGAAAGGTTTACTCACATGAATGATTCCAGGTTGAAAGGATTGCTCACCTAAAATGAATCTAGACTAAAATACTATGTAATTGATGAGGCTAGAGGCGATTACCCTTGACCTCCCTATGAAAGGATATGAGGCGATTCCCCTATTCCTTAGAATTGAACAAGAGGTGAGTCCCCATATTCTTACTATGATTAATGGACATGGAGGCGAGTACCCATGATCCTTATGAATTGGTGTGGAGGCGAGTACCCACATCATATGATGAGATTGAAGATGCGAGTACCCGCAATCTAAGAGTAAGTAAGGCAAGAGGTGAATACCCATTAGCCTTTGTAAGTTAGGCAAAGAGGCGAATCCCCTTGTCTTTAAAAGTAAGTATGAACTATGAGAACTATGATCTAAAGAAATGAATAGCTTGGATTATTGCTTGAGATGTCTTCCATGAGGTAAGTTGACTAGAGGCAGATGACCCAAGTCTTGACTAAGGATGAGTAAGGTTTCTTGATAAGTATTCCTTTCTTATTATGATATTGATGTATGTACATGATTATGCTTATGGTTTATGTTGACTCACCATGATGTTCATGTTGTTTATGCTAGCTATCCTATTTAGTACTTAATTCTACTAACACATACTTTGCCTACATTCTTATCAAATGTAGGGTCCGACAACATAGATTCTCACACTCGTGGCTAGCTTCGTTGTTGATCAAGGAAGTGAAGATTTGGTGATTCCTCATTGTGTTCGAGGATGTGATCACCCTTTTCTTTTATGTCTTGGACTATTGTATGGGCTGTGTCCCAAGACTTTACTCATGATGTTTAGATGGTTTTAGATTATGGTATTAGACTTCCGCTCGTTTTATAAAAGACTTCGATTGTATTGAAAGGTTTTAAATTTCTGCACTTTTCTATTACTTTATATTATGATATGCTAAGATGGATTGTATGAGGCCTCTCGGGGTCTTATACACCTTGTTACATCTAGGGGGTACCCCTGGGTCGTGACAATCAAAGTCCACCATATCTAGCTCAACTAAGTGAGCCATGGTGTCCTTGTGATTTACAAAGATGGTACAATAACGATAAACTCTTTCAAATAGAATAGAATCACTGATAGGGGTGTAAACACCGAAAGGCTCAGGAACTTGTTCTGAGGAAATTTCAAACCACATGACTACAAAATGAGTCACAAAAGACAGACTCGTACCTAGATCAATTAAGGCATAAACATCAAAATCAAAGACTTCAAGCATACCAGAGACAACATCTGGTGAGTTCTCCTATTCTTGTCGGCTGGTTATAGAATAAAGACGGTTTGCTCCTCCGCCTGTCCCTCAAGTAGCTCCTCTCGAAGCAACTCTGTCTACCGGAGCCGCCAAAGAAGATTGGGCTTAATTTCCCCCATTACCCCGCCTGTTCTTAGGGCATTCCTTAGAAAAATGAACCTTCTTCCCACACTTGTAGCGACCATCAATACCAACAAGACATACTTGTAAAAACCATAAATACCAACACGACATTCTCCAGGATGAAGCTAACTACACTTATCACAGAGTGGGTTGCGAGTGAACCCTTGTGCCACACTGCCCTGCGACTGAGAACCTTGAGCCCAGAAATTCTAGGAGTTCTAGTTTCTAAAATCATTTCTGCCCCTTGGGGCAGGCGCACTGGCTGATGATGGAGTAGGTCCAGATGACCTCTGCTGAAAGAATGATCGATTTACATTCTCAGTTTTCTGCTGGCTGAACCCATGAGTTGCTATCTTAGCCATCTTACTATAGAACTCTTCCCTATCCTTCAACTTGTCTTCCTCAACCTGGTGCACATGAATCATAATCCTGGTTATATCCATGTCTCCTATCAACATAGTCGCCTTACCTTCCTTACCCGATAAGCGGGATAGTCCAGACACAAACAAACCCATCCTACTCCTCATATCAGCCACCATCTCTGGAGCATAGCGGTATAGTTGAGTGAGCTTGAGGTTGTACTCTTTCACACTCATAGATTCCTGTTTCAGATTTAGAAATTCTGTAACCTTTGCTTCCTTTAGCTTGCGGGGAAAGAAGCACCCTAAGAAGGCATCTTTAAATATAGTTCAAGTCAACAGTGGGGCCCCTCGACCCAGTTCTTCTTCAACCGATCAAACCATATCCTAGCAATGCCTTTGAGCTAGTATATATCTAACTCCACACGCTCAAAATCAACAACATGCATGACCTCAAACACCTTCTGAATATCTTCCACAAAGTTTTCTGGATCTTTATTGAGCTTTGACCCAGTGAACTTCGGGGGACTCATTCTTAGAAATTCTCAGACTCTAGATGCATCATTCCCATCTTGATGGCCGGCTCCTTGGCGACCAACCTGTGCTAACACCACTTGAGTCAACATCTTAGTTGCATTCTGAATTCAACATTGGTGTCATTTTCCTGAGGTGGTTGCACTTTTGGTGCATTGGGGGCATCTTGAACTTGAAGATTCACATTCCTCGTAGCAGGATGTCCTCGAACAACTCTTCGTGGAGGCATGATCTGAAAAAGATATGCGTAAGCACAAATTACAAGGAACTTACATAGAGTTGAACTCTATCGCACAAAAAGGAGTAAGAGGAAAGTGAAATGTTTCCTAAATGTCTTAGCCTCCTAATTATAGATGTGGCGGTCTTCACGCTGATAAAAATGACTCTACCGACACGACTTCATAAACACCCTAGGACACTTGAACCTTGTGCTCTGATACCAAGTTTGTCACGACCCGAGACTATACCCTGGACGTGGCCAACACCCAAGAATCATTTATGATCCCCAAGCGAACCCTTGTCCTGGCTACATGACTCACATGAATCGAAACAATACGCGTAAGCTTAAATAGATGAACATTTAGACATTCAGGAAGGTCTTAAAATATTGTCTTACAAATACTCAACACAAGTCATAAGTTAAATAAACATCCTGAGAAAATAATGCAACATCTAATTTTGTTTATCTATGAAGCCTCTAACAGTTACAGATAGGTGTCAGGACAAGACCCACGACACCTCAAATACTACTAAAACCGAATGAAAATGGAGTCTCATGAAATCAAGGAGCCCTCACAAAATACTGTCTACAAGTGTTAAATGATCTCAACAAATCGCCTGTTGATGATCCTAAACACCTGTATCTGCATCATAAAAGATGCAGGTCGAATGACGTCAGTACATTGAATGTACGAGTATGTAATATAGCTGAGAAAAAAAGAAGTTTAACTGAAAGATTAAAAGCAACTCAACTGAATCATTACATGAATAAGACATGAAAACCCTTTTAGCTTTACAATAAGATATGCAATAAAAGCAACTTGAAATTAACATACTTTACTTGTGGGGAGTTTCTATAACCGACAACCATTAGTATGAGCTTACCAATGATACAACGTTTTGCCCATGTTGCAAGGGCCATCCTATACCTTGTCGAGGTATAGGATGATATTGTGAATACGGATCCATCTAATAGGCTTTCTCAGAGGCAGTGAGGAGTCGCATGAAGAACCAATGCTATCCTATTCTACGCTGGCTACGTAGTTTTATGGGACTTTCGAGTTATAAAAGTCTCTAACCCAATTCGGTGCTTGATACTACTCGAAAAATAATTAATATAAGTTTATGCTCAATTCACCCTTTAGAAAGAAAGGACTCTTTACTTTAGCGAAGTGCTTTCCAAACGTTAGACATACTTACATTCTTAAAACATGCACTTATGAACTTATCTTTAAGCCCAAGATTGATATAGGTGCATATATATAAACTGAAAGCCCTTAAGTTTTTTTTTATGAAAATTGAGTTTAAATCTTCTCTCTTAACTTACTTTAACTTTAAATGAACTCGTAGATTTGTGAATTTGATATACAAGGAATTTTAAAGGTAAATGGATTTTATAGGAGTTACTGGTGGCGCGCCGCGTAAATTATCCCACCGACGCCTAGCGTACTGGTGGCGCACCGCGCCAGACCCAAAGTACTAGGGTTGGGTTTGGGTGCACTGGTGGCGCGCCGCCACAGACACCAAAGTACTGAGGCTGGATTCAGGCGCACTGCACTATCCCTTCCCCAGCGATTTTTGAAGAATTTATTTCGTAAAATTCAAGCTTGAAACTAGTTTGGAATTGGGAAATTTCGCCTAAACCCTTCTTGATTCTCAAACCCAAAGAAAGAACATGACAACTTCCATACCATTACTTTCAAAATAGAACTTTACAAATCCATAGGGTTCATGTGATTCAAGCATGAACAACATTACGAGAATTATAAAGAAAACAAAGGAAATCAACTTCAATTGTTAAAGAACGCAATTCAATATCAAGAAGCATGAATGGATCCTTATATGTAACAATTTCTTGAGTAAATTGAGATGCAGGGCGTGAGGACGAACAAGTCCAACACTGTGAGAATCCTTACATACCTGGAAAGAACAATGCTCTTGGCGAAAATCAACGTTTCTTGAAGAACACTTGAAAACCTAGCTTTTCTCCCCTTGAAACCTCGCTCTAATTTCTTTAAGTGTTGCGAAACGTGAAAAGTGATTTGGTATCTGATCAAACCCTTAATTGGGATAGAAAAAACGTGTGAGGCCTATAGGGAAAAGGAAAAGACCAAAATACTTTTTCCTAAAATGGAACGAATGCCTTAAATAGAGAGGTTTCACTTAATTGAGCATAAATTTTTACTCGAGCTCAAAAGTTAGCATACTTAACGGCATTGGAAAAAGGACTCAAAGACCTTCGATTTGATAGCTCATGGGCCACCTAATTCTTTAGGTGCTAAAAGATATGGTCGATTGAAGTTGATCCAAAATAAAAATTGATGGGTGACTTGCACACATTTTCCGTTTAGCTCTTTCGAAGTCTGAGCTGTTACAATATCCCCCCCTTGTGAACATTCATCCTCGAATGAGATCACACTAGCCAGAACAGGCGTGGGAAGCATCTAACAACCCAACTCAAGCACACAACATGCAATTAACATAACTCAACATATCAAATTAATGAGTACTTTACAAAGAGTTAGTACCTTGGTCTGGAACTGGTCCGGATGGAAAGAGATGGGGGTATCTCTTCTTCATATCCTCCTCAGCCTCCCAAGTAGTTTCCTCAACAAATTGATTCCTCCATAAGACCTTGACTGTTACAACTTTGTTGGTTCTCAACTTGCGAACCTAATGATCAAGAATCTAAACGGGCATAAGATAGGTTGTCCTTAATACCAATATTTTCAGTAGGTGCAGTAAGTGAAGGATCACCCAACACTTCTTTAGCATGGATATATGGAACACCGGATGGACTGCTGTTAATTCTGAAGGTAGCTCCAATTCATAAGATACGTTGCCAACCCTCTTGGATGTCCTGTATAGGCCAATGTACCGGGGACTGAGTTTCCCCTTCTTACAAAATCTCATAACACCCTTCATGGGTGAAAGATTCAAGTAGACCCAATTATCAACCTCAAATTCTATGTCTCTCCTTCTAACATCGGTATAGGATTTCTGATGACTTTCCGCTGTTTTCAGTCCTTCCTGAATAATCTTCAATTTCTGCATGGCTTGATGAATCAAGTCTGGCCCTATCAACTCATCTCACCAACCTCAAACCAACCAATGGGAGATCTACACCTTCGCCAATAAAGTGCTTGATAAGGGGCCATCTGAATGATGGAGTGATAGCTATTATTGTAAGAAAACTCTATGAGAGGCAAGTAGTCATCCCAATCACCTTTGAAATCCAGGACACATGCCCTTAACATATCCTCTAGGGTTTGAATTGTGTGCTCTGCTTAACTATCAGTCTGAGGATGAAAACAGTACTAGTGTTCACCTTCTAACCCAAACCTTTCTGGAAAGACTTCCAAAAATGAGTGGTGAATTGTGCACCCCTATCTGAGATGATAGACACATGAACTCCATGAAGTCGAACTATCTCTTGAATATACAATCTGGCATAATCTTCGAATGAATATGTAGTCATTACCGGCAAGAAATGGCTGATTTAGCCATCCGATCTACAATCACCCAAATCGAATCATGCTGCCTGCGAGAACGTGGCAAGCCAGTCATGAAATCCATATTAATCATCTCCCACTTCCATTCCGAAAGAGCTATGCTCTGAGCCACTCCACCGGGTCTTTGGTGCTCTACCTTGACTTGTTGGCAATTTGGGCACTTAGCAATGAACTCTGTAATGCACCTCTTCATACTACTCCACCAATAGAATTCTCTCAAGTCATGATACATTTTGTGGAACCAGGTTGATCGAATATCTGGAACTAGGAGCCTCTACCAAGATCCTCTCTTGGAGTTCATCCACCCTTGGTACACATAATCTACCTTGATATCTCAATACACCATCTCCCCCTTGTTCAAAATCCATCACCTTTTGCTTATGAAAATTAACCTTTAGTTCAAGTAAAAGAGGGTCTCTATCTTGTTTCTCCTTCAGTTCAGACACTAGTGATGATTCAGCCCCATTCATCACCACAACTCCACCTTCACTGGAATCCAACAGATGGAATCCCAAACGAGCAAGTCTATAAACTTGCTTAGCTAACTCTTTCTTGCTTTCCTCAATATGAGCAATATTCCCCATGGATAACCTGCTCAAAGCATCAACAATAACATTAGCCTTAACTGGGTGATATAACATACTCATGTCATAGTCCTTGAGCAACTCTAACCACCTCCTTTGCCTGAGATTAAGTTCCTTCTGACTGAAAACATACTGGAGACTCTTGTGGTCGGTGAACACATCCAGATGAACACCATATAGATAGTGACTCCATATTTTTAAAGCAAACACTACCACAACCAACTCGAGATCATGAGTCGGGTAATTCTTCTCGTGAATCATAAGCTGTCTGGAGGCTTAGGCTATAACCTTACCATTCTGCATCAATACACAAACAAGTCCAATAAATAACAAAGACTTTTGTACCCTCTAATAAGGTCAAAGCTGGAGTAGTAGTCAATCGAGTTTTCAATTCCTGAAAGCTTTTCTCAATCGCTTCAGATCATTGAAACTTAGCCATTTTTTGAGTAAACTTAGTCAACGGGAATGAAATAGATGAAAACCTCTCGACGAACTTTTTGTAGTAACCATCCAACCCCAAGAAACTCCTTATGTCAGTTGGAGATGTGGGTCTGGGCCAGTTATTCACTGCTTCAATCTTTTGAGTGTCAACTCGAATCACTTCACCAGATACAATGTGGCCTAAGAATGCCAGGGACTCATGCCAAAACTCACATTTAGAAAATTTGGCATACAATTCTCGATCTTTGAGAGTATGGAGGACTATTCTGAGATTACTAGCATGATCCTCCTCATTCCTCAAATAAATAAGTATGTCATCAATAAAAACGATAACGAACATGTTCAAATATGGCTTAAACACTCTATTCTTAAGGTCCATGAATGCTGCAGGAGCTTTTGTCAAGCCAAAAGACATCACAAGGAACTCATAGTGACCATAACGGGTCCTGAATGTTATTTTCAGGATTTCACTTTCTCTTACTCTCAACTGATGATAGACAAATATAAGGTCCATCTTAGAGAAGCAAGTGGCACCCTGAAGTTGGTCAAAAAGCTCATCAATTCTAGGAAGGGGATACTTATTCTTTATGGTGACCTTGTTCAACTAGCGGTAATCGATACACATTCTAGAGTACCATCTTTCTTTCTCACAAATAAGACCAGAGTGCACTAAGGTAAGACACTAGGTCGGATGAAACCCTTATCAACAAGATCTCTCAATTTTTCTTTTAACTCTTTTAACTCAGTTGGAGCCATTTTATATGGCGGATTAGAGATAGATTGAGTATCAGGAACAATGTCTATTTCGAAGTCTATTTGTCTCTCAGGAGGGACTCCGGGAAGATCATCTGGAAAGACCTATGGAAACTCACTCAAAACCGGAAGTGACTGAATAAGTGGTGTCTCAACACTAGAGTCATTAACTCAGACTAAGTGATAGATACACCCCTTAGAGACTAACCTTCTGGCCTTAAGGTATGAAATGAAATTACCCTTAGGTACTGCTGATCTACTCCTCCACTCCAAAACAGGCTCATTAAGAAACTAAGACTGGACTATTCGAGTTCTGCAATCAATTGAGGCATAAAAAGCATGAAGCCAGTCCATACTTCGAATAATATCAAAGTCCACCATATGTAGCTCAACTAAGTGAGCCATGGTGTCCTTGTAATTTACGAAGATGGTACAATCATGATAGACTCTTCCAAATAGAATAGAATAACCAACAGAGGTAGAAACACTGAAAGGCTCAAGAAGTTGTTCTGAGGAAATTTCAAACCTCATGACTACATAAGGAGTCACAAAAGACAGACTCGCACCTAAATCAATTAAGGCATAAACATCAAAAGCAAAGACTTGAAGCATACCAGTGACAACATCTGGTGAGTTCTCCTATTCTTGGCGGATGGTTATAGAATACAGACAGTTTGCTCCTCTGACAGTCCCTGAAGTAGCTACTCTCGGAGCAGCTCTGTCTACCGGAGTCGCCGAAGAAGATTTGGCTTTATTTCCCATATTACCCTGCCTATTCTTAGGGTATTCCTTAGAGAAATGAACCGTCTTCCCACACTTGTGGGAACCATCAATACCAACATGACATACTTGTAGGAACCATCAATACCAACACGAAATTCTCCAGGATGATTCTTACCACACTTACCATAGAGTGGGTTGCGAGTGAACCCTTGTGCCACACTGCCCTTCGACTGAGAACCTTGAGCCCTGAAATTTAGGGAGTTCTGGTTTCTAAAATCATTTCTACCCGTTGGTGCAGGCGCACTGGCTGATGATGGAGAAGGTCCAGATGACCTTTGCTGAAAGAATGATCGATTTATATTCTAAGTTTTCTGTGGGCCGAACTCATGACTTTCTATCTTAGCCGTCTTACTACGTAACTCTTCCATGTCCTTCAACTTTTCTTCCTCAACATGGTGCACATGAATCATAATCCTGGGTATATCCATGTCTCCTATCAACATAGTCACCTTACCTTTCTTACTCGATAAGCGGGATAGTCCAGACACAAATAAACCCATGCTGTTCCTCATATCAGCCATCATCTCCGGAGCATAGCGGGATAGTTGAGTGAACTTGAGGCTGTACTCTTGCACACTCATAGATTCTTGTTTCAGATTTAGAAATTCTCTTAACTTTGCTTCCCTTAGCTTGTGGGGAAAGAAGCACCCTAAGAAGGCATCTTCAAACACAATCCAAGTCAACAGTGGGGACCCCTCGACCCTGTTTTTCTTCGACCATTCAAACCATATCCTAACAATGCCTTTGAGCTAGTATGTATCCAACTCCACACGCTCAACATCAACAACATGGATGACCTCAAACACCTTCTGAATATCAACCATAAAGTTTTCTAGATCTTTATTGAGCTTTGACCCAGTGAACTTCGGGGAACTCATTCTTAGAAATTCTCAGAATCTAGATGCATCATTCCCATCTTGATGGCCGGCTCCTTGGCGACCAACCTGTGCTGACACCACTTGAGTCAACATCTTAATTGTATTCTGAATTCAACATTGGTGACATTTGCCTGAGGTGGTTGCACTTTTGGTGCGTTGGGGGCTTCTTGACCTTGAAGATTCTCATTCCTCGTAGTAGGATTTCGTCGAACAGCTCTTTGTGGAGGCATGATCTGAAAAGATATGCGTAAGCACGAATTACAAGGAACTTACATAGAGTTGAACTCTATCACACAAAAAGGAGTAAGAAGAAAATGAAATGTTTCCTAAATGTTGTAGCCTCCTTATTATAGATGTGGCGGTATTTACACTGATAAAAAAGACTCTACCAACACGACTTCATAGACACCCTAGGACACTTGAACCTTGTGCTCTGATACCAAGTTTTTCACGACCCGAGACTACACCCTGGACGTGGCCAGCACCCAAGAATCATTTATGAGCCCCAAGCGAACCCTTGGCCTGGCTACCTGACTCACATGACTCTAAACAATACATGGAAGCTTAAATAGATGAACATTTAGACATTCAAAAAGGTCTTAAAATATTTTCGTGCAAATACTAAACATAAGTCATAAGTTAAATAAACATCTTGAGAAAATAATGGAACGTCTAATTTTGTTTGTCTATGAAGCCTCTAACAGTTCAAGATAGGTGTCGGGACAAGACCCACGACACCTTAAATACTACTAAAACCGAATAAAAATGGAGTCTCATGAAAGCAAGGAACCCTCACCAAATACTTTCTACGAGTTTGAAATGATATCAACGGATCCCCTGTTGATGATCCTAAACATTTGTATCTGCATCATAAAAGATGCAGGTCGAATGAGTATGTAATATAGCTGAGAAAAATAGAAATTTAACTGAAAGACTGAAAGCAACTCAATTGAATCATTACATGAATAAGACATGAAAACCCTTTTAGCTTTACAATAAGATATGCAATAAATGCAACATGAAATTAACATACTTTACTTGTGGGGAGTTTCTCTAACCGATAACCATTAGTATGAGCTTAGCAATGATACAATGTTTTGCCGACATTGCAAGGGACATCCTATAACTTTCCAAGGTATAAGATGATATTGTGACTACGGATCCATCTAATAGTCCTTCTCAGAGGCAATGCGGAGTCGCATGAAGAACCAATGCTATCCTATTCTACGCTGGCTACATAGTTTTATGGGACTTTCGAATTATAAAAGTTTCTACCCCAATTCGGTGCTCGATACTACTCCCAAAATAATTAATATAACTTTATTCTCAATTCGCCCTTTAGAAAGAAAGGACTCTTTACTTTACCGAAGTGCTTTTCAAACGTTAGAGATACTTACATTCTTAAATCATGCACTTATGAACTTATCTTTCAAGCCCAAGATCGATATAGGTACATATATATAAACTGAAAGCCCTTAAGTTTTTTTTTTTAAATGAAAATTGAGCTTTAAACTTCCCTCTTAACTTACTTTAACTTTAAATGAACTCGCAGATTTGCGAATTGGATATACAAGGAATTTTAGAGGTAAATGGATTTTATAGGAGTTAATAAAGAGAAGGGAAACATATCTACAACTTAAAGGAACAGGTGTAGGATGAAAATAAGAAAAAATTGTCCCAGCGACGCCTAGCGTACTGGTGGCGTGCCGCGCTAGACCCAAAGTACTAGGGATGGGTTTGGGTGCACTGGTGGCGCGCCGCCCCAGGCCCCAAATTACTGGGGCTGGTTTCAGGCGCACTGCTGGCGCGCTGCACTAGCCGTTCCCCAGCGACTTTTGAAGAATTTATTTAGTAAAATTCAAGCTTGCAACTAGTTTGGAATTGAGAAATTTCGCCTAAACCCTTCTTGATTCTCAAACCCAAAGCAAATACATGATAACTTCCATACGATTACTTTCAAAACAGAACTTTACAAATCCATAGGGTTCATGTGATTCAAGCATGAACAACATTACCAGAATTCTAAAGAAAATAAAGGAAATTAACTTCAATTGTTAAAGAACGCAATTCAATATCAAGAATCATGAATGGATCCTTAGATGTAACAATTTCTTGAGTAAATTGAGATGCAGGGCGTGAGGACGAACAAGTCCAACACTGTGAGAAACCTTACATACCTGGAAAGAATAATGTTCTTGGTGAAAATCAACGTATCTTGAAGAACGCTTGAGAACTTTGCTTTTCTCCCCTTGAAACCTTGCTCTAATTTCTCTAAGTGTTTAGGAACGTGAAAAGTGATTTGGTATATGATCAAACCCTTAATTGGGTGAGGAAAAACATGCGAGGCCTATAGGGAAAAGGAAAAGACCAAAATATGCTTTCCTAAAACGGATGGAATGCCTTAAATAGAGAGGTTTCACTCTATTGGGCATAACATTTTACTCCGAGCTCAACATTTAGCAAACTTAGCGGCGTTGGAAAATAGATACAAAGACCTTCGATTTGATAGCTAATGGGCCACCTAATTCTTTATGTGCTTACATATATAGTCTATTGAAGTTGATCCAAAACTAAAAACTGATGGGTAACTTGCACGCATTTTCAGTTTAGCTCTTTCGAAGTCTGAGCTGTTACAATATCCCCCCTTAGGAACATTCATCCTCGAATGAGATCACATTAAGAAGAACAGGGGTGGGAAGCATCTAACAACCAACTCAAGCAGAAAACATACAATTAACATAACTCAACATATCAACTTAAAGAGTACTTTACAAAGAGTTAGTACCGTGGTCTGGAACTGGTTCGGAAGGAAAGAGATGGGCGTATCTCTTCTTCATATCCTCCTCAGCCTCCCAAGTAGTTTCCTCAACAAATTGATTCCTCCATAAGGCCTTGACTAATGCAACTTTGTTGGTTCTCAACTTGCGAACCTGATGATTAAGAGTCTAAACGGGCATCTCCTTATAAGATAGACTGTCCTTAATACCAATATTTTCAGTACGTACAATAAGTGAAGGATCGCCCAACACTTCTTTAGCATAGATATATGGAACACCGGATGAACTGCTGCTAATTCTGAAGGTAGCTCCAACTCATAAGCTACGTTACCAACCCTCTTGGATATCCTGTAAAGGCCAATGTACCGGGGACTGAGTTTCCCCTTCTTACCAAATCTCATAACACCATTCATGGGTGAAATCTTCAAGTAGACCCAATCATCAACCTCAAAGTCTATGTCTCTCCTTCTAACAACGGTATAGGATTTCTGACGACTTTGCACTATTTTTAGTCCTTCGTGAATAATCTTCACTTTCTCCATGGATTGATGAATCAAGTCTTTCCCTATCAACTCAGCTCACCAACCTCAAAACAACCAATGGGAGATCTACACATTCGCCCATAAAGTGCCTGATAAGGGGCCATCTGAATGCTGGAGTGATAGCTATTATTGTAAGCAAACTCTATGAGAGGCAAGTGGTCATCCCAATTACCTTTGAAATCCACGACACATGTCCTTAACATATCCTCTAGGGTCTAAATTGTGCGCTCTGCTTAACCATCAGTCTGAGGATGAAAAGCAGTACTAAGGTTCACCTTCGAACCCAAACCTTTCTAGAAAGACTTCCAAAAATGAGTGGTGAATTGTGAACCCCTATCTGAGATGATAGACACATAAACTCGATGAAGTCAAACTATCTCTTGAATATACAATCTGGCATAATCCTCGGCTGAATATGTAGTGTTTACTGGCAAGAAATGGCTGATTTAGTCATCCGATCTACAATCACCCAAATCGAATCATGCTGCCTGCGCGATCGTGGAAAGCCAGTCATGAAATCCATATTAATTATGTCCCACTTCGATTCCGGAAGAGCTATGTTTTGAGCCACTCCACCGGGTCTTTAGTGCTCTACCTTGACTTGTTGGTAATTTGGGGACTTAGCAACAAACTCTGCAATGCACCTCTTCATACTACTCCACCAATAGACTTCTCTCAAGTCATGGCACATTTTGTGGAACCTGGTGGATCGGATATCTGGAACTATGAGTATCTACCAAGATCCTCTCTTGGAGTTCATCCACCTTGGGTACACATAATCTACCTTGATATCTCAATACACCATCTTTCCCTTGTTCAAAAGCCATCACCTTTTGTTTATGAAAAATCACCTTTAGTTCAAGTAAAAGAGGGTCTCTATCTTGTTTCTCCTTCAGTTCAGACAGTATTGATAATTCAACCCTATTCATCACCACAACTCCACCTTCACTAGAATCCAACAGATGGAATCCCAAATGAGCAAGTCTATAAAATTCCTTAGCTAACTCTATCTTGCCTTCCTCAATATGAGCAGTATTCCCCATGGACAACCTGCTCAAAGGATCAACTACAACATTAGCCTTGCCTGGGTGATATAGCATACTCATGTCATAGTCCTTGAGAAAATCTAACCATCTCCTTTACCTGAGATTAAGGTCCTTCTGACTGAAAACATACTGGAGACTTTTGTGGTCGGTGGACACCAGATGAATAGTGATGTCATAGTTTTAAAGCAAACACTTCCACTGCCAACTCGAGATCATAAGTCAGGTAATTCTTCTCGTAAATCTTAAGCTGTCTGGAGACGTAGGCTATAACCTTACCATTCTGCATCACTACACAACCAAGTCCAACTCTGGATGCATCATAATAAAAAACAAAGCCTTTTGTATCCTCCAGTAGGGTCAACACTGGAGTAGTAATCTACTGAGTTTTCAATTCCTGAAATCTTTTCTCACAAGTTTCAGACCATTGAAACGTAGCAATTTTCTGAGTCAACTTAGTGAACGGGGATTAAATAGATGAAAACCTCTCGACGAACCTTCTGTATTAACCATCCAACCCCAAGAAACTTCTTATGTCAGTTGGAGATGTCGGTCTGGGCCAGTTTTACGCTGCTTCAATCTTTTGAGTGGCAACTCGAATCCCTTCACTAGATACAATGTGGCCTAAGAATGCCTGGTACTCAAGACAAAACTCACACTTAGAAAATTTGGCATACAATTCTCGATCTTTGAGAGTCTGGAGGACTATTCTGAGATTACTAGCATGATCCTCCTCATTCCTCGAATAAATCAGTATGTCATCAATAAAAACGATGACGAACATGTCCAAATATGTCTTAAACACTCTATTCGTAAGGTTCATGACTGTTGTAGGAGCATTGGTCAATCCAAAAGACATCACAAGGAACTCATAGTGACCATAACGGGTCCTAAATGCTGCTTTTGGGATTTAACTTTCTCTTACTCTCAACTGATGATAGCCAGATCTAAGGTCTATCTTAGAGAAGCAAGTGGCACCCTGAAGTTGGTAAAAAAGGTCATCAATTCTCAGAAGGGGATACTTATTGTTTATGGTCACGTTGTTCAACTGGCGGTAATCGATACACATTCTAAGAGTACCATGTTTCTTTCTCACGAATAAGACCGGAGCGCACCAAGGTGAGACACTAGGTCAGATGAAACCCTTATCAAGAAGATCTCTCAATTGTTCTTTTAACTCTTTTAACTCAGCTGAAGCCATTTTATATGGCAGAATAGAGATAGATTGAGTATCAGGAACAATGTCTATTCCGAAGTCTATTTCTCTCTCAGGAGGGACTCTGGGAAGGTCATCTGGAAAGACCTATGGAAACTCACTCACAACTGAAAGTGATTTAATAAGTGGTGTATCAACACTAGAGTCATTAACTCGGACTAAGTGATAGATGTACCCCTTAGAGACTAATCTTCTGGCCTTAAGGTATGAAATGAAACAACCTTTAATCTACTTCTCCACTCTAAAACAGTCTCATTAAGAAACTGAAACTGGACTATTCGAGTTCTACAATCAATTGAGGCATAAAAAACATGAAGCCAGTCCATACTTTGAATAACATCAAAGTTGACCATATCTAGCTCAACTAAGTGAGCCATGGTGTCCTTGTGATTTACAAAGATGGTACAATCACGATAGACTCTTTCAAATAAAATAGAATCACCAACATGGGTGGAAACACTGAAAGGCTCAAGAAGTTATTCTGAGGAAATTTCAAACCTCATGACTACATAAGGAGTCACAAAAGATAGACTCACACCTGGATCAATTAAGGCATAAACATCAAAAGCAAAGAATTCAGGCATACCAGTGAAAACATCTGGTGAGTTCTCGTATTCTTGGCGGCTGGTTATAGAATACAGACGGTTTGCTTCTCCACCTGTCCGTGAAGTAGCTCCTCTCGGAGTAGCTCTGTCTACCGGAGCCACCGAAGATGATTGGGCTTTATTACCCCCATTGCCCTGCCAGTTCTTAGGGTATTCCTTAGAAAAATTAACAGTCTTCACACACTTGTAGCAACCATCAATACCAAAATGACATACTTGTAGCAACCATCAATACCAACATGACATTCTCCAGGATGAAGCTTACCACACTTACCACAGAGTGGGTTGCGAGTGAACCCTTGTGCCATATTGCCCTGCGATTGAGAACCTTGAGCCCTTAAATTCTGGTAGTTCTGGTTTCTAAAATCATTTCTGCCCGTTGGTGCAGGCGCACTGGCGGATAACGGAGCAGGTCCATATGACCTCTGCTGAAAGAATGATTGATTTACATTTTCAGTTTTTCTGCTGGCCGAACTCATGACTTTCTATCTTAGCCATCTTACTACAGAACTCTTCCCTGTCCTTCAAATTGTCTTCCTCAACCTGGTGCACATGAATCATTATCCTGGCTATTTCCATATTTCCTATCAACATAGTCACCTTACCTTCCTTACTCGATAAGCGGGATAGTCCAGACACAAACAAACCCATCCTGCTCCTCATATCAGC
Source organism: Solanum etuberosum (assembly GCA_029582245.1). Classification (NCBI taxonomy): domain Eukaryota; kingdom Viridiplantae; phylum Streptophyta; class Magnoliopsida; order Solanales; family Solanaceae; genus Solanum; species Solanum etuberosum. The sequence continues at coordinate 144,696 of JAJONR010031897.1, forward strand.
CACCATCTGCGGAGCATAGTGGGATAGTTGAGTGTACTTGAGGCTGTACTCTTGCACACTCATTGAGTCTCAAGCGAGGGATCACCACTTCCTTTAGCAGAAGCTCCGATATGAAATAACAATCGTTATAGATAGACTTTGAGATGCTAGATTCCTGTTTCAAATTCAGAAATTATCTTACCTTTGCTTCCCTTAACTTGCGGGGAAAGAAGCACCCTAAGAAGGCATCTTCAAACAAAACCCAAGTCAACAGTGGGGCCCCGTCGACCCTGTTCTTATTCCACTGATCAAACCATATCCTAGCAATGCCTTTGAGCTGGTATGTATCCAACTTCATACGCTCAACATCAGCAACATGCATGACCTCAAATACCTTCTGAAGATCATCCAAAAAGTTTTCTAGATCTTCATTGAGCTTTGACCCAGTGAACTTCGGGGACTCATTCTTAGAAATTCTCAGATCTAGATGCATAATTCCCATCTTGATGTCCGGCTCCTTGGCGACCAACCTGTGCTGACACCACTTGAGTCAACATCTTAATTGTATTCTGAATTCAACATTGGTGACACTTGCCTGAGGTGGTTGTACTTTTGGTGCGTTGGGGGCTTCTTGACCTTGAAGATTCACATTACTCGTAGCAGGATGTCCTTGAACAACTCTTTGTGGAGGCATGATATGAAGAGATATGCGTAAGCACGAATTACAAGGAACTTTCATAGAGTTGAACTCTATCACACAAAAAGGAGAAAGAAGAAAGTGAAATGTTTCCGAAATGTCGTAGCCTCCTAATTATAGATGTGGCGGTCTTCACACTGATAAAAAGGACTCCACCGACATGACTTCATAGACACCCTAGGACACTTGAACCTTATGCTCTGTTACCAAGTTTGTTCCGACCCGAGCCTACACCCTGAACGTGGCCAGCACCCAAGAATCATTTATGATCCCCAGGCGAACCCTTGGCCTGGCTACATGACTCACATGACTCTAAAAAATATGCGGAAGCTTAAATAGATGAACATTTAGACATTCAAGAAGGTCTTAAAATATTGTCTTGCAAATTCTCAACATAAGTCATAAGATAAATAAACATCTTGAGAAAATAATGGAACATCTAATGTTGTCTGTCTATGAAGCCTCTAACAGTTCAAGATAGGTGTCAGGACAAGACCCACGACACCTCAAATACTACTAAAACCAAATGAAAATAGAGTCTCATGAAAGCAAGGAGCCCTCACCAAATACTATCTACGAGTGTGAAATGATCTCAACGCATCGCCTGTTAATGATCCTAAACACCTGTATCTCCATCATAAAAGATGCAGGTCGAATGACGTCAGTACATTGAATGTACGAGTATGTAATATAGCTGATAAAAAAAGAAATTTAACTGAAAGACTGAAAGCAACTCAACTGAATCATTAGATGAATAAGACATGAAATCCCTTTTAGCTTTACAATAAGATATGCAATAAAAGCAACATGAAATTAACATACTTTACTTGTGGAGAGTTTCTCTATACGACAACCATTAGTATGAGCTTAGCAATGATAAAACGTTGTGTCTACGGATCCATCTAATAGGCCTTCTCAGAGGCAGTGAGGAGTCACATGAAGATCCAATGCTATCCTATTCTACGCTGGCTACGTAGTTTTATAGGACTTTTGAGTTATAAAAGTTTCTAACCCACTTAGGTGCTCAATACTACTCCCAAAATAATTAATATAACTTTATGCTCAATTCACCCTTTAGAAAGAAAGGACTCTTTACTTTACCGAAGTGCTTTTCAAATGTTTGACATACTTACATTCTTAAAACATGCACTTATGAACTTATCTTTCAAGCCCAAGATCGATACAGGTACATATATATAAACTGAAAGCCCTTAAGTTTTTTTTATTAAAATTGAGCTTTAAAACTTCCCTCTTAACTTACTTTAACTTTAAATGAACTCAGAGATTTGAAAATTGGATATACAAGGAATTTATAACACCCCGTATCTGAAAGAGGGAAAATTACAGCTTTCCAGGTGCTGCATGAGCCAAACCACGCCGTCCACCCAAGGCCCGTTGAAGGAACCACAGACCGTAGGTGCGGTCCGTGGTTGTCCTACCAAGCACTGGTCTAGGAGCCAAGAACCATGGCCCGACCAACGGACTGTTGGTCAGACCACGGTCCGTGGAAGGGGCCCGTGGTTCGAAGCCCCAAAAACATAGTCCCACCATCCACGAGTGTGTAGGATGGATCGTAGGTCCATCCACGGTCCGTCGGTGGGGGTCTCATGGTTCACTGCTGGCAGTTATTTTCAGGGTTAGTTGGGTCTTTTCCTAATTAATTAGTTTCAATACTATGTCGTTTTGGCTATGTTTAGGAACCCTATATAAACCTTTTTAACCCCAAATTCACCCCATTTACTTCATTCTTTTAAATTCACAAAAGAATCCCAAATCCTCTCAAATATTGTCTCTCTAGAACTTGAAGAAGAAGAAGGAATCACCTAAGGTTTTCAAGATAAGGTTCCAATTTCTCCATTGAAGGCTAGTAATTGGAGACAGGGTATGATAGTTTTCATCCATGGATTCCTTTCATCCATGGAGTTCCTAAATCACTCTATTTCAAATGGTAGAATTCCCCAATCTAGTTAGTACTTTATTCAATTAGCATGGGTTCTTATCATTATTGATTTAAATGATTGAATTATGATCTTCTATGCATGCATTGATGAATTGAAATACTTTCATGATGAATTCCCCCATGAACCCATGAAATCACTATGTTTTCAAGTTGTGAATCATACGAAGAGGGATTTTGAGTATAAATCAAGTGTTTTATAAAATTGAGCATGTATTACTAGTTTTACATGTATTTTATGATGAAATCCATATCAAACCCGTTTTCTAAGAGTTTATGAGTGAAAGTGGGTTTTGACCTCAAGAGGTAAATACGGACTTTTGCATTGATTATGAGAATTATGCTAATGCATTAAGGGTGCTTTGAGAGTAAAGTACCAATACTGTTGTTGTTGTTGTATTGTTGAAAGGACATTCTCATATACACATAACTAGCATGATGTGAAAGGTTTTCTCACATAGAAAGGATTCTTAGGTTGAAGGCTTTCTCACCTAAATGAATCAAGAGTAAGAGCTATCCTAATGAACTAGCTTGGATGGGTTGTCCATGGGACACCTTTTCATGAGTAATGAAGTCAAGTAAGAAATGACTACTCTGTGGGAATTTATTCTTAGCACCGAGTGGATATTGATAGTGAGATGGAAGCTCTCCCATAGTAGAGGCCGGGTTTCTAAATTAATCTCATGAGATGGAAGCTCCCCCGTAGTAGAGGCTGGATTTCTAGTAGCAATCTCCTTATCCCATAAACTATGTGCCCACATAGGTTGATTAGCTAGTGGATCCACTTAAGCTAGATTTTTATGGTTCTACCTTAGGTAAGTAGAACAACCCTTTTCGGTGTGGGAAACACCGGGTGATCATGTTATAGATCACATGGTCTCATGTCGGTTAAGGCTAATTTCCCCACAAGTAATAATGAACTAAGGTTACTTCAAGAAGTATCTCACTTGTGTTCAAAGGTTTCAAAGATGAAGTTAACTTGCATTGACCTTGATTTTATGACTTATATTTTATAAAGCTTTTATATCATGTTTAGCTTGGTTAATTGTATGTCATGAAATGAAATTTACCTTTTAGCATGTTTTAAATATTTTTATGGATGGCTATCATACTTGGTATAGTGTTTTGTACTAACGCATACTCTTACCTACATTTTTCCCAAATGTAGGGTCCGACAGTCAGGGTCGACAGTTTTGTGGCTAGAGCTTGGATTTGATTGGTTTCCCGAGCTTGGTGAGTCCTCATGGTTTGAGGGCGGACTTCCTATGTTTAGTTTCTTTCTTGTATCTCACTTTTGAACATGATGTATGGTATAGGCCCAATTTCGTTCTATTGTATTATATGGCTATGATGAGACATGAGTTTATACTTCTGCTTTTATTTTATAAAAATGTTTTAGACTTGAAATGTTGTTTTACTCTTATTTTTCTATTTCTTATGTTATGAGGACTAAGTGGCTTGTATGGAGTCCTTCGGGGTTCTATATGCCATGTTACAACTAGGGGGTACCCCTGGGTTGTGACAAAGTTGGTAATCAGAGCACAAGGTTTAGAATGGTCCTAGGATGTCTCATAAGCCACGTCTAGTAGAGTCTTGTTCATGAGTGTGAAGTGCGCCACATTTATGAATGAGAGGTTACAAGATGAGTAGGAAACTCCACTTCTTTCTTTACTCTTAAGTCGTGTGATAGAGTTTAACTCTATAAAGTATCTCTCCTAATTATTATCCTATGTTCTTCAGGACATGGCTACCCGAAGAGCTTATGCTAGAAGGAATATGAGGGATAATGAGGAACAAGAAGTTCCTCCCTAAGCTCCTCAAGTTCCGGTCGATCCTTTGGCCGAACAAGTGTCCAATGCGGATTTTAGGGCCGCTTTCCAAGTGTTGGCTCAAGCGGCGACGACCCAAGAAAATAGGGAGGTTGTGATTCCCGTGAACCCAAATATGGGTACGGCGGCTTCAACGGTGAGGGACTTCACAAGGATGAACCCTCCAGAGTTTCATGGGTCCAAAGTTGAGGAAGATCCTCAAGAGTTTATCGATGAGGTCTATAAGGTTTTGATGATAATGGAAGTTACGCCGGTGGAAAAAGAGGAGTTGGCCGATTATCAACTAAAGGGAGTGGCTCAAATATGGTATAATCAATGGAAAGAAGAGAGACTGGAAGATGCGGGTCCTCTAGATTGGGAGAAGTTCAAATCTGATTTTCTTGATAGATTCTTTCCCCTAGAGATGAGGGAAACCAAGGTGCTCGAGTTCATTAACCTCCGGCAAGGGAGTATGAGTTTGAGGGAGTATGCTCTAAAGTTCACCCAATTGTTGAAATATGCTCCAACAATGGTTGCAGATTCAAGGGCTAGAATGAGTAAATTCATTTCGGGGGTGTTCAAAATGGTGGTTAAAGAGTGCCTAACCGTCATACTCATTCATGACATGGAAATCTCTCTTCTCATGGTGCATGCACAAAAAATTGAGAAGGAAAATCTTAAGGAAAAGTCTAGAGAGGTAACAAGGGCTAAGACCAGTGATTGTAACTTTTCTCATGCAAGGTCTGACAGACAAGGTCATCCTAGATTCCAAAAAAAGTTTTCCGGCTGAGATTCCTCTAATGCTCCTCTAAAGTTCAACCAAGATAGGGTGTCTAACCCTAAGACTGAAGGAGGTAATGGTAGTGGATCTTCAATGCATAGTCCAAATTGCACTAAGTGTGGAAGGAAGCACGATGGTAAGTGCCTAGCTGGCATGGATGGTTGTTATGGTTTTGGAAAAAGTTGTCATAAAATGAGGGATTACCCTATGATTGCGGCTAAAGGGAGAGAGGGCAAGCAAGCTACTACTAGTGGTATGGGTTTCAATGCTCCTAAGAAAAACCAATTTTATGCTCTTTAGACTAGAGATGACCAAGAGAGTTCTTCGGATGTGGTTACCGGTATGTTGAGAGTTTTTCAACTAGATGTGTATGCTTTACTTGATCCCCGTGCTACTTTGTCTTTTGTCACAACTTATGTGGCAATGAGATTTGATGTGCTCCCCGATGTGTTGTTAGAACCTTTTTATGTCTCTACTCCTGTTGGTGATTCTATTGTGGCTAAGAGGGTCTATAAAAAATGTCCCGTTTCCTTGTCCCATAGAGTTACTCTTGTTGACTTGGTAGAGCTTGATATGTTATACTTTGATGTTATTTTGGGTATGGATTGGCTGCATTCATGTTATGCTTCTATTGACTGTAGAATTCATGTAGTCAAATTTCAGTTTTCAAATGAGCCTGTCCTAGAGTGGAAGGGGGGAAATTCTATGCCTAAGGGTCAATTTGTTTCTTATCTTAAAGATAGAAAGATGATAGCTAAGGGTTGCATTTACCATCTAGTAAGGGTGAGGAATGTAGATTCCAAAACCCCTTCTCTTGAGTCGGTCCCCGTTGTAAATGAGTTTCCGAAAGTGTTTCCAGAGGACTTACCCGGTATTCCTCCCGAGCGGGAAATAGACTTCGGTATCGACCTTCTCTCAGATACGCAACCTATATCTATTCCTCCTTACCGTATGACTCCGACAGAACTTAAGGAGTTGAAAGAATAGTTGAAGGATCTGTTAGACAAAGGTTTCATCCGACCGAGTATCTCTACATGAGGTGCTCCGGTTTTGTTGGTTAGAAAGAAGGATGGTTCTCTTCGTGTGTATATAGACTATCGTCAGTTGAACAAGGTGACTATTAAGAATAAGTATCCTCTCCCGAGGATAGACGATTTGTTTGACTAACTTCAAGGGGCAAGTTATTTCTCTAAGATGGATCTTCGATCGGGCTATCAACAATTGAGGGTGAGAGAAAATGATATTCTGAAGAAGGCTTTTCGAACTCGGTATGGTCATTATGAATTCCTAGTATGTCGTTTGGTTTGACTAATGCTCCGGCGGCGTTTATGGACTTGATGAATAGAGTGTTTAGGCAATACCTAGACATGTTTGTGATTGTGTTTATTGATGATATTTTGATCTACTCAAGGAGTGAGGAAGAGCATATTAATCATTTGAGTATCGTGTTGCAAGTTCTTAAGGACCAACAACTTTTTGCAAAGTTTAGCAAATGTGAATTTTTGTTGAGATCCGTAGCTTTCCTTGGTCATATTGTTTCAAGCAAGGATATAGAGGTAGATCCTAAGAAGATGGATGTGGTCAAAAGTTGTCCTAGAACTCTAACTCCTTCGGATATTAGAAGCTTCTTGGGCTTAGCCAGTTATTATAGAAGATTTATTGAGGGGTTTTCTTCTATTGCCTCTCCTTTGACGGCTTTGACTCAAAAGAAGGCTACATTCATATTGTCCAAATTATGTGAGAAGAGTTTTCAAGAGTTCAAAGATAGACTTACTTCCGCTCCGGTGTTGACCTTACCGGAAGGGACAAATGGTTTTGTGGTTTATTGTGATGCTTCAAGAATTGGGTTAGGGTGTGTCCTTATGCAAAATGTGAAAGTGATTGCCTATGCCTCAAGGCAACTTCAGGTTCATGAAAAGAATTATCCTACCCATGATCTTGAATTAGCAGCGGTTGTTTTTGCCTTGAAGATATGGAGGCATTATTTGTATGGTGTGCATGTAGATGTGTTTACCGACCACAAGAGCTTGCAATATGTTTTTAATCAAAAGGATTTGAATCTTCGCCAAAGAAGGTGGCTTGAGTTATTGAAAGATTATGACATGAGTGTTCTTTATCACCCCGGTAAGGCTAATGTGGTGGTGGATGCTCTTAGTCGGTTATCTATGGGTAGTGTTCCTCATATTGAAGAGGAAAAGAAAGAGTTGGTTCAAGATGTTAATAGATTGGCTCAATTAAGTGTTAAATTGGTCGACTCCACCAAGGGTGGTGTGATGGTTCACAATGGTTTCGAATCATCTTTTGTAGCCGATGTCAAAGCTAAACATGGTCTTGATCCAATTTTGGTGGAATTGAAAGAGGCGGTACTTAAGAAATCCACAGAGGCTTTCTCCCAAGGGGGAGATGGGGTACTTAGATACCAAGGTCGGTTGTGTGTTCCAAATGTAGATACTTTGAAGGAACAAATCTTGGATGAGGCCCATAGATTGCGGTATTCCATTCACCCGGGAGCCACCAAGATGTACCGTGATGTAGGGAAAGTCTATTGGTGTGATGGGATGAAGAAAGATATTGCGGAATTTGTGGCTAAATGTCCAAATTGCCAACAAGTTAAGGTTGAGCATCAGAAGCCAGGAGGTTTGTCCCAAGATATTATCATTCCTACTTGGAAGTGGGAAGACTTGAATATGGACTTTATTGTTGGTTTTCCTCGCACCCGGCGATAACATGACTCTATTTGGGTGATAGTAGATCGGATGAAGAAGTCGGCTCATTTCCTTCCTGTCAAGGTTTCCTATTCAGCGGAGGACTATGCCAATTATATTTGAGAGAAATGGTGAGGTTGCATGGAGTGCCCTTTTTATTTCCGGTCGTGGTACCCAATTCACATCTCAGTTTTGGAAGTCTTTCCAAAAGGGGCTTGGCACTAAGGTTAAGCTTAGCATGACTTTTCATCCCCAAACTGATGGGCAAACAGAGCGTACCATTAGACTTTGGAAGATATGTTGAGAGCTTGGGTAATTGATTTTAAGGGTAAATGGAATGACCATTTGCCATTGATTGAGTTTGCCTATAATAATAACTATCACTCGAATATTGATATGGCTTCATTTGAGGCTCTTTATGGTAGGAGGTGTAGATCTCCCATAGGTTGGTTTGAGGTGGGTGAAGTTGCCCTAATAGGTCCTAAATCAGTACATGAGGCCATTGAGAAGGTTCAACTTATTCGAGAGAGGTTGAAAACGGCTCAAAGTCGGCAAAAGTCATATACCGAAGTGAGAAGAAGGGATCTTGAGTTTGACCATCATGATTGGGTTTACTTGAAAATTTCACCTATGAAGGGTGTAATGAGGTTTGGTAAGAAAGGAAAGCTTAGTCCTCGATATGTAGGCCCATATCAGATTTTGAGGCGTGTTGGTAAGGTTGCTTATGAGTTAGATTTTCCAAATGAGTTGGCATCGGTTCATTCGATTTTTCATGTCTCTATGTTGAAGAAATGTGTTGGTGATCTGACATCCATAGTTTCCTTAGAAGGGTTGGGAGTTGATGAGAGTCTTTCATATGAGAAAGTTCCGATTGAGATTTTAGACCGTCAAGTCAAGAAGTTGAGAAATAAAGAGGTAGCTTCTGTGAAGGTTTTATGGAGGAATCAATTAGTTAAGGGTGCTACTTGGGAGGCCGAGGCCCATATGATGTCCCGATATCCTCATCTTTTTCCTTCTACGCCCACTCTAGCTTGAGGTAATGAGTTTCCTCTTGACTTGTCCTTATTTTGGGTGTCATGTGTTTTTAAGTGTTTCCATGATTTCCTTATACTATGCATGTTAAAAAAAGCGTGTTTTGAAAGAATATGACTTTACATGCTTGATTTTCCTGATGTTGTTGTACATTGACTATGAGTTGCAGATAGACTTCATGAGTTTAATTGATGAACATGCTTTAGCTATGCTTTTGAGAGTAAATTGCATATGAGCTCCATGAGATTGTGTTGAGCATGCTTTTAGCTTGGAGAAGGTAGTTCCTCCTTGAACATGAGAAATTTTGAAAATTCATGCATATTGGGTTGTTAGATGTAGTTCCTACTTCCTTATGATGCATTTGAATTTGTTGAGTATGGAGTTGATGTTTCCTCCTTATTTATGTGCATTGCATGCATAATGGGCTGATAGAGTTAGTTTCACCCTTTTTGATGTTTTGAGAACGTCCTAGCTTGGAGTCGATAGTTCCTCCTTGGTTTCATAAATTGCATTATTAGGTTGGGTTGTTGATGATTCCAAGATTTCGACTCATTTAGGGCTTTGTTTTGATAGTATAAGTGTCCTCAAATGCCTAATTTATGCTCTAGACTGATGTTAAAGTGTTGATTTGCAGCTATGCAGGCTAAGGAGCAAGGCAAGGACATGACCGAGCAAAAAGGAACTAAAAAGCTGAAGAAGTTAAGAAAAAAAGATTCTGGTGATCGCCAAGACCACTCGTCGCACCGCCTAGTTGCGCTTTAGCTCGCCCAAAGTTCCAGCGGGGCAGCCCTGAAAAAAAACCAAGTTGGCGACAGAAATGGGCAGTCGGCGAATCACCGATCGGTTCCGCGATAACAAACTCGATCGCCCAAAGTTACAGGAGTTGGGATGCTGAGGACTAATGCAAAATAGCGATGGAAGAGAGCAAAAGGCGGATCGCCGAAACACTCGGCGAGGCGTGACTTATTCCGCCGAGTGGACTTTTAGGCCAAAACGCAGGCAACTATAAATTGCAATTTAAAAGAAGTTCTCAGGAGTGCTGATCCCCAAGTTTTAGAATTGGAGTTTTCTCTTAGTTTTTGAGTTCTTATGGTTGACTTTGAGGATTTCTAAGAAACATTTTGAGGATTTGAAAGTGGGTCTTTGAATTTAACCCTTGGAAAATATTTTAAAGACTTGGAGACTCTTACCCAGCTGATGGCCAATCGAGTTGGTAATTGTTTTTACCTTTTCATGATGTTTAGCTAAAACCCCAATTCTTGGGGTGTGATCATGTGATTATGGGATGAATTAGCTTATGGGTATTGTTATTTACTGATTTTAATGATTAATTGAAATGGGTTTAATTGATAGCGGTGTTTTAATCTATGAATTGTAGTTGCAAATTCAATTCTAGTATAGAGTTTTGGCTTGCTTGAGAGAGAAGTTTTAGAACCAAAGCTTTCGATTAATGATTGTAGTTATTGGGTTGATATGGGTTTAGCTCGAGAGAGTAAATTCTAAATCTGATTCTACCCATCTAGCTCGAGAGAGTGGATGAATTAAGGTGTGGGCTGTTCTTATTTGCAAAGCTTGTTGATGTTCGAAAGAAATCACCTGATTCGTAATAGTTGTTCTAGAGAAAACTATTACATCGATAGTCTAGCCTACCCGCTGATATTTACCTAATTATTAGTAATTTCAATTACCCATATAGTGCAATTTGCCTATAATCGATCACATCCCGAGAATCCCTCTCTATATTGATATTTCCTCTGTTTTGCTTGTGTTGTAGCTGATAGTTAACAATCCAAACTCCCGCATCTGACATTCGTTGTCACACCCTTAGATTCATTGCATGTTTTCGATAAACTCTATTCCTATAACCAAATAGACCACTTTATAACTTCATAACTGAATTTAGACACGTACCGCTCCCTGTGGGTTCGACCCCAACTCTTTGTTGGGTTTTATACTAATTAACGATTGCTTACACCTAGAATCGGATGTGGTGTACTTGAGACGTTAATCAAAATGGCACCGCTGCCGGGGAGTGGTGTTGTTTGAAATTCTATTATTGAAGTTTAAATTGTGCTCTTTTTTTGTTATAGTTGAATCGACTTACTTTGGTTTTCGTTTGTGTTGCTTGTTTTGAACAGAAGAAGAGATGAACATAAACGGGAGTAATGGTAGCCAAGTGGGCCACCAAGACGATATTGGAAATCTGAACGATGTTAATGACCCTATCCAATTGGGTGATGTCGGGGCTATACGTCTACCTCCGGCTGAAGGGAACGCTGTTTTTCACATCACTAGCACAATGCTTCAGCTCCTACAATTGAAAGGATTATTTGGGGGGCTGGCTCATGAGGATCCCCATGAGCACATTCAGAATTTCGTTGATGTTTGTGGACCGTTCTCGTTCAAAAACATTTTTCAAGAATCTGTCCGTCTTTGATTATTTCCATTCTGTTTGATAGGAGAAGTCATAAAGTGGTTGCCTTATCTTCTGAGAAACTCCATTACCACTTGGGATGGGTTGAGTGCTGTTTTCTATGTGAGGTACTTTCCCCCGTCAAGGATGATGACGTTAAGGGATAGCATCCAAGGGTACAAACGCTTGGAAGGTGAACCAATCCATGAGACGTGGCTGAGGTTTCAGAAGCTATTACTTCAATGCCCAACTCATGGGCTGCCTCGTGATGTCTTGTTGCAATACCTTTACAGGAGTCTTGACTCGGTGAACAAAGGAGTTGCTGATCAACTTATTCCCGGTGGTATAATGCAATAGCCTTGGGATGTCGCATCTTAACTCCTATATCGCATGACCAAAATCAATAGAGCATGGTACACTCGTGAGGACAAAGTGTCTCCTCTCACCTTTATAATGACAAAAGAACATATCGAGAACGATCAAGAGAGAGACCATAATATGGAAAAATGAAGACCCAACTGGACTTATTGTCGAAAAATGTAATGGGTAGTGGGTTGAAGAGTGTAAATGTTGTGGGTGTTGGTGGAGTAAATCCCGATGAGGCACAGTTTGAAGCGTTGTACAATGAGGAAGTGAACTTCTTTGCAAATCAAGGAGGAGGTTTTCGTCAAAACTATCAAAGGTCGGGTGGAAATCCGAGTTGGAACAGAGATGATGGATGGAGAGATCGTGACAGAGAATGGCATGATCGTAATGCCACTTGGAAGGAAAGAGAGGGTGACAAGGATAGGTACATCCCACCTCATTAGCATCAAAATCCCAAGGAACCAAGGGCTGACACAGAGAATGTCTGAGCAAAAGACATGCTCTCACACATTCTCAATAAGGTACAAGGGTCGGACAAGGATTTGAAAGAAATGAAAGAAGACGACTCTTCACTTAATCAGACGGTCACCTCCCATTCAGTCTCTATCAAGTAGCTGGAGACACAAATGGGTCAAATCTCGACTCATCTAAATCCAAGGCCTAAAGGAGGGTTGCCTAGTGACACGATGGCAAACCCCAAAAATAAAGCTTGAATTGGTATTTTTGTCATGCCACGACGTTAAATAAGGCGTTTCTTAGGAGGCAACCCAAGTCTTTGATGTTTTAAATTTTGTTTTTGAATAATGGATGTTGATTTTGCAGGTTGAAAAGTGAAGAGTGTTGTAAAATGGGCAATTTGGCGAGCCATAAGTCCAGTTGGCGACACGCCAAATAGGTCGGCGAGCCCGACTTTGTCCGCCATTTGAACCCCCAAATTGCTGGGAGTTCTGTAAGACTCGGTGAGCCAAAATACCACTCGGCACATCGCCGAGTCATTCGGCGGGCACGACTTATTCCGTCGACTGGCGCGCAAAATGAAAGGTTTTAAAGGCTAAACGGTTTAAAATTTCAAAAATCTTCATGTTTTCTCATTTTAAACTTTCATACTCTCACCCCGATACTATATTTCTCATATTTTCTGCATTTTTACTTTGGTTTCTTTGGGATCTTTGCCCGAGATTGGTTTTGGAACTTTGCCGCCTAGCATTTCAATTAAATTTTGGCATAAAGGTTGGTTTTCCGAACCCCGTACTGTAATTGTGGTTGAACTCGACTGAATTCGGTTAATTGTTGTGATAATTATTGGGTAGTATGGTTTAATCATTGCTTAACTGTTGGATTGCTCGTAATTAATTGGATTTGTGCCTAATTGTTCGTAAATGATTGATTCCCATGTCTTTGCTTGTTGAAATCGTGTTTAAATTGTTGGGTTGCACAAATTTTTTTTTGGGTCTAGCGGGGTGAAGTCTGAGTAACCCCGGATTGTGCTAAATTTTGTATTTTTTCCAATGATAGAGCGGTTGATGTCATTCTTAAGGGCAAAAGACGTCGAATGGCCAATTGTTACTAAATCGGGGAAGTCTGAGTACCCTGAGGGCATGGGTAGTATGGGTCTTACTTTAATTTCATAGTGCATGTGTCTAAATTTGATTTCATGGGCTGTGGGTTAGATTTTGAAGAATGGGGTGAGAAACTGGCAAATTGGACCGTTTGGCGAGATGAGTCGATCTAGACGAATGGTTCGGCGGTTCGCCTAAGTCCCCTTAGATTGCCTTTAATTTATCTAATTGTTGAGTTGTTGTTCTGTAACTTTCGGCGATACGCCTGAGCTCGCCGAAAGTGCTTCTTGATCGCTCTTCTGCGCCCCTAATTCCTTAAAATGCACTGTAACTTTCGGCGGACTACTTCTAGTCCACCGATAGGTGTTGGCGATCCGCCGAATGGCCCTGGATATCACTGACCAACTTTGAATTTTTGAAATTTTTGTTTTGCACCTTTCGGCGAGACCGACTTGGCTCGCCAAAGTGATTCGGCGACTCACCGATCGGTTCAGCGAGTCTTTCTGCCACTAAGTTTCTGCATGTTTTCTGGAATTTTTTTCTAACGTTTTTCTATGTTGTTTGCAGGAATGGCTAGAACCAATATGATTGGTAGAGACATGCCGCCCCGAAAGCGGGCACGAGGAGTAGTTATAAATGAGGAAGCAGTTGCTTCCAAGGCTAAAGCCAAGAAACTACCTCCACAAAGGGGGTAAGGGCAAGGGCAAGGCACCGTGGTAGTTACACCTGCGGGGGAGAGCCCCGACACTGAGGGGGAGTATGAGACACACCTCACATCATCCGGTAGTGAGGGGGACTCACAGGATTCTTAGGCTCCTATCTCCGAGCCTGAGGATGATCTGTTATTACAGGCCCGGAGAGCGGAGTTACGCTCCAAGTCAGTGAATGATCCGTCTAGGATCCCGGTGACTCTTCCTCCTCCTCCCCATCCACTACATCCAGTAGTACAAGCACCACTAGTACATGGTCCTCCTCCCTGGTCGCTCAATCAGCTCAAGGCCGAGGGACTGAGGACCATTATTGAGGAGAAGAGACTGTCTACCGATGGTGTGGTGGACAGACATATAACGGTGTGGGATACTCTCAGCTTCCACAGATTCCAGATCTTCACCAAACCCCGTGGCCCATACATTCCTAATTGAATCCGGGAGTTTTATGAAGCCTATGGTGACCTGGTACCAAAAGAGAAAAAGAAGGCCAGTGCCTTAAAATAAGTTGACTATGTGGTGGTCCGAAGGAAGAAGGTTAAATGTCACAGTGATGACATAAATACGGTATTCGAGCGTGCCACCTACTTTATGCAAAACTATCAGAGCATGATCCAGACTCAGACTCTGGATGACTTAAAAGGTTGGCTGGCCCACCTTCTATCTGACACCACCCCGAAGTGGATTGAGGCCGGAGCGCCGATAGAGAAGAAGGACCTCAATGTAGCAGCTAGATATTGGTTTGGATTTATCAGCAGCATGGTCATGCCGTCCCAGAACGAGTCTATCCTCCGCCACCTAAAGGGGGCATGCCTTGGGAGTATCATTGCTAGGAATCGGCTTAATTTGGGCTTAATCATTGAGTAGGAGATGGCCATGAGGGCCAAGCAGCGCCAAACGTCTCTCCCCTTTCTGGTGTTGATCATTGAGTTATCTCGACGGGCTCGAGTTCCACGAGATGAGAATAGACATGTCGAGGTCACATCCACATCTTCTACCAACATCCGGCGTATAGAGGCCGAGTACATGAGGGACGAGGCTGACATGAGGACGACAACTCCAGAGGTTGACATTGATGCGATACCTGCAGAGGCAGCCATGCGTACTCCGGCCAATGGGCCGTCAGGTACTACTAGCTCTACTCCTTCTAATACCCCGAGTACTTCTGCTGCTCCCCCTCCCCCTAGATCTACTGCTGCTTCTGCTTCGAGGCCTCTGATCACCCAGGTGATGTTTTTCAAGATGGGGCATTTGGCCCAATCCACCGATGTGCTTGCCTCCCAGTTAGAGGCATCTATTCCTAGGATGATCAAGAGAGCCATTGCTGCTGCGTTGACACCTCTCAGAGCTTTGATTGATGCCCTTACGATGAGAGGAGAGGTGTGTTAGAAAGGACAGGGAGCTGCTGTTGTTGTGACAGCCTTGAAGACCGATCTTGTTGGACTCCGTTAATATGTGGAGGAGCTGAAGTCCACCAACCTCTCCATGCTCTTTTGCACTATGGATATATCAGATGCCCCGACCTCAGATATTCCAGGTTGTTCAGATGTGCCTTCGGCTAGTACGATCAGAGATGAGGTTAGAGCTGATGAGGTTGATGCTGATTCTGAGGCTGAGACGGATGAGGAGCAACATGCTGAGCAGGAAGAGGCTTTCTATGTGTAACAGCCCGTATCCTAGAAAGACCAACCAGCAGACTTTTCAGAAGTTACAGGTGCCCCCGACGGGTGCCACCCATGGACCGTAGGGTGACCCACGGACCGTGGACCAGGTCCGTGGATCGAGGTCCCTAAAAAACCCCAACCCACGGCCAGGACCTACAGACCGTAGGTGGGACCACGGTCCGTGGACCACGTCCATAGATCGTGGTCCGCATATCTCATTATCTGAAGCCAATCGACAACTGAACAGGACGGACTGTAGGTGGGACCACGTTCCATGGACCAGGTCTGACGGTTGGTCCCGACAGCTTTTAAGTCAGGGTCGTTTTGGTCTTTTCCCTATGTGTTGGATCCTTAAACTACATCGTTTAACCCCTAACCTACGTAGTTTTTGTCAGTTTTAGTCTAGAAACTAAATTAGAACCTAACCTAATCAATCATTCACCAAAAATTCATCGATCTTAGAGCAAAACAAGAGGAAAAAGTCGAGCAGCCCTAGTTCAAGAACGCAACAAGTTTTCATCAGTTCCAGCCCCGAAATCGAAAAATTTCTCCGTAAAATTCATCACCAGGTATGTGGGATTTCACTAGTGGGTTCCTTTCACCCGTTAGGTCCCTAGAATTCAGTCAGATTCTTGAATCTCTACAACATGTTAGACCTAGGGTTACTAGAATTTCAGAATTTATGTTCTGATTCAGTTGTTAGACTAATCCAAATCAGATTATCATGTTTTCGTGGAATTGTTGCTTAGTTCTTGCTTAAAAACTCTGAATCCTAGTTGTGTAGATTCGTTTAGTTCATGAATTACACTTGCTAGGTTAGTTTATTCAGTTATACATGCCCCAGTTAAGAATGTTTCATTATCAGTATATTAATGTTGCATTGTCAGTTAGAATGTCAGTATTTTGAGCTATTCAGTGTTACAGATATTTAGTCATAATGTGTTAATTAAATAATCAGTTGGGAGTAATACCAAGTGGACTAAGGGTCTGTCACCCTCATAGTCCCAGAACTACGTGCCCCCGTAGGTTAAGTCCCCTCTGTGGGCATCAGTTTTAGTGATCATGCCAGCCGTGCCTCTATACCTCTGGAAGGGTAAATTGGGTCCTCTCGATGGGGCGTATACATCGGACTCCACATTTAGCTCATGTGGTTTTATGTCGGTTATTAGTAGCTCCCACAGTCAGATTCTAGTTCATTGACCAGGGTACCGGTTATAATTCAGTATTAAGTTTCACCATGTATAAACTTTGTCACTGCATTCAGTTAGTTGATGTTCAGTGTCTTCAGTATAGTATCATGCTCATCTTATATCATTTCTCAGTTATATGCTTTGTTCTGTCATGTATATTTTTCACCTTTATTCTATCATGCATGCTTAGTACCTTTCAAGTACTGACGTATAATCTGCGCTACATCTTTTCGTGATGTAGGTTCAGGTCCTCAGCATTCATATCACGCATAGATCGGTTCCCGATCTTCAGTTCAACAGCTTTAGTGGTGAGTCCTCATATTTCTAGGACAATAGACATGCTTCTATATCTAGTCTTTTCCTTTCAATTTTCAGTATTTTCTAGAGTTAGCTGGGGCATGTCCCAGCATCTCTAGTCAGTTATAGGCTTTATTTCAAATATAGTTAGATTCAGCATTAGTGTTTGAGTTTTATTGCAGTATCTCAAACTCTTCTTAGATTTATATATATATACAGACAGTATTGGGTATTCCCCATCATTTAAGTTTACCTCATGTTTAAGCTTCCGCACAATATTTCTTTTTTAAGTTTACTTTAGTATGCTTACAATATGCCAGCAGGGTTAGCTTGGGGTCACTCGTTATCCTAGGTCCCGTGTCCACGTCCTTGGGGTATCTTCGGGGCATGACTAACATGGTATCAGAGCACTAGGCTTAAGAGTCCTAGGATGTCTGAAAAGCCTCACTAAGTAGATTCCTTTTCATGGGTGTGAAGTCCACCACATCTAATGAGAGGGAGGCTACGCAGTGTTTTAGGAAAAATTCACTCTCTTTGTTAATCTTATCGTGCGTGAGGTATGATCCAATTTCCTCATTCTAATTTATCATTATGCGCTTAAGATCATGCCTCCTCGTAGATATTACGCAAGGAATGCTAATGCACGTAATGCTAACGCAGTTCCTCTAGTCCCAGACCATGAGCTTTCGAACACAGAGTTTCAGAATGTGATTCAGCTTTTGGCTCAGAGTATGACCAACGAGAACAATCATCAGGTTCCAGTTCCTACTAATAGAAATGGTGGATCAGTGGCAGCTAGGGTTTGATATTTTGTTAGGATGAATTTTCCTGAGTTTTTAGGGCCACAAGTTGGTGAGGACCCACAGAATTTCATTGATGAGGTTAAGAAAATCTTTGGAGTGATACAAGTGACTGGTAATGGTAGGGTTGAGTTGGCATCCTACCAGCTTAAGGATGTGGCTCACATATGGTACACTCGGTGGAAAGACAACAGGGGCTACTTTGTTTTTTTTAACTCTATATAGCAGTAAACTCGGTGTTAGTCCAGAAACTCTGTCAGAACCCTTCTCAGTCTCTACTCCAGTTGGTGACCCAGTTATAGCTAGACGGGTATATCGAAATTGCCCTGTCATAGTTTCTCAGAAAGTCACCTCAACAGATCTTGTAAAGTTAGAAATGGTAGACTTCGATATCATTCTAGGCGTGGATTGGTTACATTCCTGTTATGTCTCAGTTGATTGTAGAACTTGGATCGTTCATTTTCAATTTCCAGACAAAGCAATCTTAGAATGGAAGGGTAGTAGATCAGTACCTATGGGTCGATTCATTTCTTACCTTAAGGCCAGAAAGATGATCTCTAAGGGTTATCTCTATCATTTAGTTCAGGTTAAGGATTCAAGCTCCGAAACCCCAACTCTTGAGTCAGTTCCAGTAGTTAATGAGTTTCAAGAAGTGTTTCCAGAAGATCTTCCCGGAGTTCCTCCCGAATGGGAAATTGACTTTGAAATTGATCTCCTTCCAGATAACCAGCCTATTTCTATTCCTCCTTACATAATTGCTCCAGCTGAGCTTAAGGAATTGAAAGAGCAGTTGAAAGACCTTCTAGATCAAGGCTTCATCAGCCCCAGTATTTCCCCATGGGGTGCACTAGTATTGTTCGTGAAAACGAAAGATGGTTCTCTCAGGATGTGTATTGACTATCGACAGTTGAAAAAAGTCACAATCAAGAATAAGTATCCCATTCCCAGGATTGATGACTTGTTTGACCAGCTTCAGGGTGCTAGTCATTTTTCAAAGATAGACCTCAGATCGGTTATCATCAGCTTAGAGTCAGAGATAGTGACACTTCGAAAACAGCCTTCAGGACTCGGTATGGTCATTATGAATTTGTAGTTATGTCATTTGGACTAACCAATACTCCTGCAGCTTTCATGGATTTGATAAACAGGGTGTTCAAGCAGTATTTGGACTTGTTCGTTATCATCTTTATTGATGATATCCTCATTTACTCTAGGAATGAGGAAGAACATGCGACTCATTTGAGGGTTGTCCTGCAAACTCTCAAAGATCTCCAGTTATTCGCTAAGTTTAGCAAATGTGAGTTTTGGTTGTAATCTGTTGCTTTCCTTGGGCATATTGTGTCTAGCGAAGGGATCTGAGTGTATTATCAGAAAATAGAGGTAGTGAAACAACGGCCCAGACCTACCTCTCCTACAGATATCAGAAGTTTCTTGGGTTTGGTAGGTTACTACAGAAGGTTTGTGGAAGAATTTTCATCCATAGCTTCTCCATTGACTAAATTGACTCAGAAAAAGGTTAAGTTTCAGTGGTCAGATGATTGTGATAAGAGCTTCGCAGAACTGAAAACTAGGTTGACTACAACTCATGTTTTGACTCTACTAGAGGGTTCAGATGGTTATGTTATTTATTGTAATGCATCCAGAGTCGGCCTAGGTTGTGTGTTGATGCAGTGAGGTAAGGTTATAGCTTATGCTTCTAGACAACTTAAGATGCATGAGAAAAACTATCCAACTCATGTACTCGAGCTTGCAGCAGTGGTTTTTGCCCTTAAGATTTGGAGACATTACTTGTGTGGTGTTCACGTAGATGTGTTCACAGACCATTAGAGCCTTAAATATGTGTTCACCCAGAAAGAGTTGAATCTTCACCAGAGGAGATGGCTTGAGTTCCTCAAGTACTATGATATGAATGTAATTTACCATCCTGGTAACGCCAATGTAGTAGCAGATGCTCTTAGAAGACTATCTATGGGTAGTGTAGCGCATGTTGAGGAAGAAAGGAAGGAATTAGCGAAGGATGTTCACAGGCTTGCTCGCTTAGGAGTTTGTCTCATGAGCATATCAGATGATGGTGTAACAGTTCAGAATGGGTCGTATCTTCATTGGTAGCGGAGGTTAAGGAAAACCAAGACAGTGATCCAATATTGCTTCAACTGAAGGGTGCAGTTCATCAGCAGAGGGTTGAGGTTTTCTCCCAAGGGGGAGATGGTGTGCTTCACTATCAGGGTCATTTATGTGTTCCTAAGGTGGGTGAGTTGAGACAGAAGATTCATGCAGAAGCCCATAACTCCAGGTATTCTTTTCATCCAGGCGCCACTAAGATGTACCGTGATCTGCGGGAAGTATTTTGGTGGAATGGCATGAAAAGGGATATAGCAGATTTTTTAGCTAAGTGCCCCAATTATCGACAAGTGAAGGTAGAACATCAGAAACCAGGAGGTATCTTCGGGGCGTGACATAAAAAACCAGGAGGTATGACTCAAGAGATCAACATTCCTACTTGGAAGTGGGAAGTGATCAACATGGACTTCATTACAGGTTTACCTCATACTCGCAGACAACATGACTACATTTGGATAATAGTAGACAGAGTTACTAAGTTTGCGCGCTATTTGGCTCTTAAGACTACAGATTCGGCGGAGGACTACGCCAAGTTTTACATTAATGAGATAGTAAGGTTGCATGGGGTGCCTTTGTCTATCATTTCAGATAGATGTCCTCAGTTTACCTCTCATTTACGGAAGTCATTTCAGAAAGGTCTTGGTACTCAGGTTAATCTTAGCACAACATTTCATCCACAGATCGATGGTCAGGCAGGGCGTACCATTCAAACCTTAGAGGACATGTTGAGATCTTGTGTGATCGATTTCAAGGGTAGTTGGGATGATCACCTTCCTCTTATAGAGTTTGCCTACAATAATAGCTACCATTCCAGCATTCAGATTGCCCCTTATGAGGCATTATATGGGCGTAGATGTAGATCTCCAGTTGGTTGGTTTGAAGTAGGTGAAGCAGCCTTGATAGGGCCAGATTCGGTTCATGATGCCATGGAAAAACTTCAACTCATTAGAGATAGACTTAAGACAGCCCATAGTCGCCAGAAGTCTTATGCAGATGTAAGGAGAAGGGACTTGGAGTTCCAAATTGATGATTGGGTTTTTCTGAAAGTGTCACCCATGAAGAGGGTGATGAGATTTGGCAAGAAAGGGAACCTCAGTCCTAGATATGTAGGCCCTTACAAGATGTTGAAAAGGGTTGGTAAAGTGGCTTATGAGTTAGCAGCAGTGCATCCGGTTTTTTCACATTTAGTTGTTGAAGAAGTGTGTGGGTGATCCAGCATCTATAGTACCATTGGAAACTGTGGTTGTGAAGGATAGTCTCACTTATGAGGATGTGCCAATTGAGATTCTTGATCGTCAGGTTCAAAGGTTGAGAAACAAGAAAGTCGTTGCAGTGAAGGTTTTGTGGAGGATTCAGTCAGAAGAGGGAGCTACTTGGGAAGCAGAAGCAGCCATAAAGGCCAAGTATCCTCAACTCTTTCCTTCCGATTCCATTCCAGTTTGAGGTAATATTTCCTCTCTAGTGTTTCAGTTACTCATGCGTAAATTCAGTCTTAGTATTTTGTTTCTTCAGTTAGTCTTGCATATTCAGTGTATTTGCATGTTCTTGGAACTTAGTTCAGTCAGATTTCAGTTTTCAGTACTCAGTGGTAGGGTTTGCAGCTCTCTCCCTCCATATTCAGTTAGTTTAGACTTCATTCGAGGATGAATGTTCCCAAGGGGGAGATAATGTAACACCTCGTATCCTAAAAAGACCAATCAACAGAATTTTTCAGAAGTTCCAGGTGCCACCGACGGGTGCCACCCATGGACCGTAGGGTGACCCACGGACCGTAGCTGGGGTTCGTGGTTGGCCACCTGCAACCCCCTCAGAAAAACCCTAGAAAATCTTGACCCACGACCAGGACCTACTGCCTGTAGGTGGGACCATGGTCCATGGACCAGGTCTGCGGATCGAGGTCCCCAGAAAAACCCCAAAAAACCCCGACCCACTACCAAGACCTACGAACCGCAGGTGGGACCACAGACCGTGGATCGAGGTTCCTAAAAAACCCCGACCCACGGCCATGAGCTACGGACCGTAGGTGGGACCACGGTCCGTGGATCGTGGTCCACAGATCTCATTCTCTGAAGCCAATCGATGACTGACAAGGACGGACCGTAGGTGGGGCCACAGTCCGTGGACCAGGTCTGTCGGTTGGTCCCGACAGCTTTTAAGTCAGGGTCATTTCGGTCTTTTCCCTACGTGTTGACCCCTAAACTACGTCATTTAACCCCTAAACTACGTAGTTTTGGTCTGTTTTAGTCTAGAAATTAAATTAGAACCTAACCTAATCAATTATTCACCAAAAAATCATCGATCTTAGAGCAAAACAAGAGGAAAAAGTCGAGCAGCCCTAGTTCAAGAACGCAACAAGGTTTCATCAGTTCCAGCCCTGAAATCGAAAGATTTTTCCGTGAAATTCGTCACCAGGTATGTGGAATTTCACTAGGGGGTTCCTTTCACCAATTAGGTCCATAGAATTCAGTTAGATTCTTGATTCTCTACAACATATTAGACCTAGGGTTTCTAGAATTTCAGAGTTTATGTTGTGATTCAGTTGTTAGACTAATCCAAATCAAATTATCACGTTTTCATGGAATTGTTGCTTAGTTCTTGCTTGAAAACTCTGAAGCCTAGTTGTGTAGATTCATTTAGTTCATGAATTACACTTGCTAGGTCAGTTTATTCAGTTATACATGCCCCAGTTAAGAATGTTTCATTATCAGTATATTAATGTTGCATTTTCAGTTAGCATGTCAGTATTTTGAGCTATAAAATATTATAGATATTCAGTCATAATGTGTTAATTACATAATCAATTGGTAATAATACCGAGTGGACTAAAGGTCAGTCACCCTCATAGTCCTAGAACTACGTGCCCCCGTAGGTTAAGTCCCCTTTGTGGGCATCAGTTTTAGTGATCACGCCAGCCATGCCTCTATACCTCTGACAAGGTATATTGGGTCCTCTCGATAGGGCGTATACATCGGACTCCACATTTAGCTCATGTGGTTTTATATCGGTATTAGTAGCTCCCACAGTCAGTTTCTAGTGCATTAACCAGGGTACCAGTTACAGTTCAGTATTCAGTTTTAGCATGTATAAACTTGGTCACTGCATTCAGTTAGTTCATGTTTAGTGTCTTCAGTATAGCATCATGCTCATCTTATATTATTGCTCAATTATATGCTTTGTTAAGTTATGTATATTGTTCAACTTTATTCTATCCTGCATGCTCAGTACCTTTCAAGTACTGACGCATACTCTGCGCTACATCTTTTCATGATGTAGGTTCAGGTCCTCAGTATTCAGATCACGCATAGATCGGTTCCCGATCTTCAGTTCAATAGCTTCAGTGATGAGTCCTCATATTTCTAGGACAATAGACATGCTTCTATATCTAGTCTTTTCTTTTCAGTTTTCAGTATTTGCTATAGTTAGCTGGGGAATGTCCCAGCTAGCCAGTTAGAGGCTTTATTTCAGACATAGTTAGATTCAGCTTTAGTGTTTGAGTTTTATTTCAGTATCTTAAACTCTTGTGGTTTGTGTGAATAGCTAACTTAGGCCAAAATCCTAAGTTGGGGGTGTGGTGAAAAGAGGAGGAAAGTCAAGAAGTGTAAAAAATCCCCCTTTGAGTAATGGTTTTGAAAAAGATGGAACCCCTCCATATAAAAAAAAAGAGAAAAGAAGCAAAGAAAAAGAATGAAAAAGCTGTGAAATAAAGTAATGAAAATTACAAAAGAAATAGGATATCCGGTAATTCATTTGAAGTTGAATAATGGGGTGGATTATGAGCATGTTTGAATTGTTAAAGAAAAGGAGGAAAGTGATGATCAGGCCACACTTCATGGAGGTAGCAGCCACTAAGCCTAAATGACCATACCTTGACACTCAGTCCCATTACAAGCCATGAAAAGACCTTTGTGATCTTGAGTGAGCTGAAACAAATGTTGATTGGAAAATAAGGGCAAACATATAGGTGAAGTCATGCATGTGTTCATCTTTGTGATTGTGAGAGTTGTATGTGATTCCAGAACTTTAAATTGCTGAGAAATAATGTGTGAATATGGAATCATCTTTGTTGTGAGGGCATTTGAGTACCTTTGTTGAGCTTGAACTTGCATTTGAAGCAAGTATTGTGAACTTGAGCATCTTTGGTAATGGTGAGTCACAATTTGAATCTTTGAGTGCACAATTGATCATTGCATGAGTAAATTGAGCCTTGTTATGTGCATTCATGTTGAGTCTTATGCAGCACTGTTTGAGACATCCTTTTTGAACTGCTGATCTTGAGTTTTACTTGAGGAAAAGCAAAAGTTTAAGTTGGAGGTGTTGATGAGTCCGAGATTTGGACTCATTTAGGGCTTTGTTTTGATAGATTTAGTGTCCTCAAATGCCTAATTTATTCTATAAACTGATGTTAATGCCTTGATTTTCAGGTATATGGATTGAAGAGCAAAGCAAGGACACTAACAGGCAAAAAGGAACAAAACAAGCTGAAGAAATGAAGAAGGGCGAGCCTGAAGATCGCCAAGATCACTCGGCGTGTCGCCGAGTGGCTAATCTAACCGCCTAAAGTTCCAGTGTGCCAAGCCTTGAAGGAAGAGACTAAGTCGGCGACAAAAGGGAGCAGTCGGCGAATTGCCGAGTCGTTCCGTAAAGCAAATATAGATCGCCCAAAGTTACAGACCTCGAGGATGCTGAATGCTAAGGTGAAAAGGCGATGGAAGAGGTCAAAGGGTGGCTCGCCGAGTGGTTCAGCGAGCCTGACTTACTTCGCCGACTGGCCCTTCATGGCTTATTTTCGACGACTATAAATTACATGTTGAACATTAATTTAGTATCAAATTTTTAATCCATCTTAGTGTAGAACAGTTTTCTCTGAAGTATCTAAGTAGACTTGAAGGTTTTGAGACTTTAGTTGGAGATTTTGCAAGTGGGTTTCAAATTTTCTTCGAATTGGAGCATTGTAAAACTTGAATTCCTATTACCCAGTTGATGGCTAATCGATTCGGTAATAGTTTTTATCTTTTTATGATGTTCGTCTAAAACCCCAACTCTTGGGGTGTGATTATGTGATTATGGGCTGAATTAGTGTGTGGGTATTGCTAATTGTTAGTTTAAATGCTATTTAAAAGTAGATTTAATCATTAACTGTGGTTTTATTTATGAATTGTAGTTGCAAATGCAGTTCTATTTTAGAGTTCTTGGCTTGCTCGAGAGAGAGGTTTTAGAACTAAGGTTTTTGATTAATGGTTTGTAGGTATTGGATTGATTTGGGTTCAGCTCGAGAGAGTGAATCCTAAACCTAATTCCACACATTTAGCTTGAGAGAGTGAATGGATTAAGGTGTGGGTTGCTCCTATTTTGCATGCTTGTTGATGTTCGAGGAGAAATCACTTGATTCGGGGTAAATTGTTTGAGACAAAATTTACCTCCCCTATAGCCTAGCCTACTCACTAATATCTAGATATTTACTAATAGTTGCAATTACCCATATGTCTATATTACCTATAATCAATCACATCCCAAGAATCCGGCTCATTAATGTTAATTCTTATTGTTTGTGACTGCTATTTGTAGTTGATAATTGCAAATCAAAACCCCCATCTGACATTTGATGTCATCCTTTTGATTTGTAATGTGCCCTTTTTCAATAATATCTATTCCTATAGCTAGTTTGATAACTTTTGTACTTCATAGTCGAATTGTTGGGTTTTATACTGCTTAACTATCGTTTGCACCTAGAATTGGATGAGGTGTGCTTTAAACGTTAATCAATGACCGGACAAAAAAGAACTAAAAAGCTGAAGAAGTGAAGAAAAAGTGATCCTGGTGATATCCAAGAGCCCTCGGCGTACCGCCTAGTGGCGCTTTAGCTTGCCCAAAGTTCCAGCGTGCCAGCCCTGAAAAAAAACCAAGTTGGCGAGAGAAATGGGCAGTCGGCGAATCGCCGATCGGTTCCGCGACAACAAACTG
This sequence comes from Solanum etuberosum, assembly GCA_029582245.1. Taxonomy (NCBI): domain Eukaryota; kingdom Viridiplantae; phylum Streptophyta; class Magnoliopsida; order Solanales; family Solanaceae; genus Solanum; species Solanum etuberosum. Next base: position 170,733 of record JAJONR010031897.1, read on the forward strand.
GATCGCCCAATGTTGCAGGACTTGGGATGCTGAGGACCAATGCAAATCGGCGATGGAAGAGAGCATAAGGCGGATCGCCGAACCACTCGGTGAGGCGCGACTTATTCCGTCGAGTGGACTTTTAGACCAAAATGCAGGCAATTATAAATTGGAATTTAAAAGAAGTTCTCAGGAGTGCTGATCCCCAAGTTTTAGAATTAGCGTTTTCTCTTAGTTTTTGGGTTCTTATGGTTGACTTTGAGGATTTCTAAGAAAAATTTTGAGGATTTGAAACTGGGTCTTTGAATTTAACCCTTGGAAAACATTGTAAAGACTTCAAGACGCTTACCCAACTGATGGCCAATCAAGTTGGTAATTTTTTTTTACCTTTTCATGATGTTTAGATAAAACCCCAATTCTTGAGGTGTGATTATATGGTTATGGGATGAATTAGCTTATAGGTATTGTTATTTACTGATTGTAATGCTTAATTGAAGTGAGTTTAATTGATAGATGTGTTTCAATCTATGAATTGTAGTTGCAAATACAATTCTAGTATAGAGTTCTGGGCTTGCTTGAGAGAGAAGTTTTAGAACCAAAGCTTTCGATTAATGATTGTAGTTATTGGGTTGATATGGATTTAGCTCGAAAGAGTAAATTCTAAATCTGATTCTAACCATCTAGCTCGAGAGAGTGGATGAATTATGGTGTGGGTTGTTCTTATTTGCTAAGCTTGTTGATGTTCAAAAAAAATCACCTGATTCGTAATAGTTGTTCGAGAGAAAATTATTACATCGATAGTCTAGCCTACCTGCTGATATTTAGCTAATTATTAGTAATTTCAATTATCCATACAGTGCAATTTGCCTATAATCGATCACATTCCGAGAGTCCCTCTCTATATTGATATTTCCTCTGTTTTGCTTGTGTTGTAGTTGATAGTTAACAATCCAAACTCCCCCATCTGACATTCGTTGTCACACCCTTAGATTTATTTACATGTTTTCGATAAACTCTATTCATATAACCAAATAGACCACTTTATAACTTCATAACTGAATTTAGACACGTACCCCTCCCTGTGGGTTCGACCCCAACTCTTCGTTGAGTTTTATACTAATTAATGATCGTTTACACCTAGAATCGGATGAGGTGTACTTGAGACGTTAATCAATTGTTAGTTCCTCTCCTAAGCTATTAGAACCAGTTTGAATCTCATTCGAGGACGAATGGTCCCAAGGGGGAGATATTGTAACACCCCGTATCTGAAAGAGGGAAAATTATAGCTTTCTAGGTGCTGCAGGAGCCAAACCATGCCGTCCACCCACGGCCCATGGAAGGAACCACAGATCGTAGGTGTGGTCCGTGGTTGTCCTGCCAAGCACTGGTCTAGGAGCCAAGAACCACGGCCCGGTCTGCTGGCAGTTATTTTCAGGGTTAGTTGGGTCTTTTCCTAATGAATTAGTTTCAATACTATGTCGTTTTGGCTATGTTTAGGAACCCTATATAACCCTTTTTAACCCCAAATTCACCCCATTTACTTCATTCTTCTAAATTCACAAAAGAATCCCAAATCCTCTCAAATATGCTCTCAACACATCCAAGATAGTTCATTAGGATAGCTCTTACTCTTGATTCATTTAGGTGAGAAAGCCTTCAACCTAAGAATCATTTCTATGTGAGAAAACCTTTCACATCATGTTAGTTATGTGTATATGAGAATGTCCTTTCAACAACACAACAAGAACAACATTATTGGTACTTTACTCTCAAAGCACCCTTAATACATTAGCATAATTCTCATAATCAATGCATAAGTTCTTACTTTACCTCTTGAGGTCAAAACCCACTTTCACTCATAAACTCTTAGAAAACATAGGTTAGATATTGATTTCATCATAAAATACATGTAAAACTAGTAATACGTGGTCAATTTCATAAAATACTTGCTTTATACTCAAAATCCCTCTTCATATGATTCACAACTTGAAAACATATGGATTACATGGGTTTATGGGGGAATTCATCTTGAAAGCATTTCAATTCATCAATTCATGCATAGAAGATCATAATTTAATCATTTAAATCAATAATGATAAGAACCCATGCTAATTGAAGAAAGCCCTAACTAGATTGGGGAATTCTACCATTTGAAATAGAGAGATTTAGGAACTCCATGGATGAAAAATATCATACCTTGTCTCCAATTACTAGCCTTCAATGGAGAAATTGGAACCTTAGCTTGAAAACCCTAGGTGACTCCTTCTTCTTCTTCTTCAAGTTCTATAAAAAGTGCTTTATAAAAAGTCATTACCTTGGTCTAGAATTTTTCCGGAAGGAAAGAGATGTGGGTATCTCTTCTTCATGTACTCCTCATCCTCCCATGTGGCTTCCTCAACAAACTAATTCCTCTATAAAACCTTGACTGATGCAACCTGCTTGGTTCTCAACTTGCGAACCTGACGATTGAGTATCTCAATGGGAATTTCCTTATACGATAGGCTGTCCTTAACACCAATATTTTCTGTCGGTATGATAAGTGAAGGATCGCCCATACACTTCTTTAACATAGAAATTTGAAACACCGGATGGACTGCTGCGAACTCTGGCGTCAGCTCAAACTCATAAGCTACATTGCCAATCCTCTTGGATATCTGGTAAGGAAAAATATATCGGGGAATGAGCTTCCCATTCTTGCCAAACCTCATAACACCCTTCATGGGTGAAACCTTCAAATAAAATCAATCGTCCACCTCAAATTTAAAGTCTGTTCTCCTAACATATGTATAGGATTTCTGGCGACTTTGCGTTGTTTTCAACCTTTCTTGAATGATCTTGACTTGCTCCATAGATTGATGAACCAAGTCCGGCCCTATCAACCCAACTTCACCAACTTCAAACCATCCAATAGGGGATCTACATCTTCTCCCATAAAGAGCCTTATAAGGAGCCATCTAGATGCTAGAGTGATAACTGTTGTTGTAAGCAAACTAAATGAGAGGTAAGTGATCATCCCAATTACCCTTGAAATCGATGACACACGCCCTCAACATATCCTCCAAAGTCTGAATTGTGCGCTCTGCTTGACCATCAGCCTGAGGGTGGAAAGCAGTACTAAGGTTCACCTTCGAACCCAAACCTTTCTGGAAAGACTTCTAAAATTATGTGGTGAATTGCGCACCTCTATCTGAAATGATGGACACTGGAACTCAATGAAGTCTGACTACCTGTTGAATATATAATCTGGAATAATCTTCTGTTGAATATGTAGTCTTTACCGGTAAGAAATGGGCTGATTTAGTTATTCGATCTACAATCACCCAAATCAAATCATGCTGCATGTGAGACCGCGGAAAAGTAGTAATGAAATCCATATTGATCATCTCCCACTTCCATTCTGCAAGATCTATGTTCTGAGCCATACCACTGGGCCTCTTGTGCTCTACCTTGACTTGTTGGCAATTCAGGCACATATCAACGAACTCTGAAATACACCTCTCCATACTACTCCACGAATAGACTTCTCTCAAGTAACGATACATCTTTGTGGAACCAGGATGTATAGAGTATCTGGAGCTTTGAGCTTCCTCCATGATCCTCCCTTGGAGTTCATCCACCTTTGGCACACACATTCTACATTGACCTCAATACACCATCCCCCCTTGTTCAAAAGCCATCTTTTTCTGCTTATGAACATTTGCCTTCAATTCACGCAAAATAGGGTCTTGGTTTTGTTTCCCTTTCACTTCGGACACTAGTGATGATTCAGCCCCATTCATCATCACCACTCCACCTTCATTGGAATCCAACAACCGAACTCCCAATCGTGCAAGTCTATACACATCCTTGGCTAATTCTTTCTTACGTTCCTCCACATGGGCAATACTACCCATAGACAATCTTCTCAAAGAATTAGCAGCAACATTAGCCGTACCTGGGTGATAGAGAATACTCATGTCATAATCCTTGAGTAATTCCAACCACCTCCTCTGTCTGAGATTAAGCTCTTTCTGACTCAATATATACTGAAGACTCATGTGATCGGTGAACACATCAACATGAACACCATAGAGATAGTGACGCCATATTTTCAAAGCAAGCACTACAACAACCAACCCTAGATCATGGGTTGGGTAATTCTTCTCGTGAATCTTAAGCCGTCTGGATGCATAAGCTATAACTTTGCCATTCTGCATTGATACACAACCTAGTCAAACTCTGGACGCATCACAATACACCGTAAAGCTTTGTGTACCCTCCAATAAGGTCAACACTAGGGCAATAGTCAACCGCATTTTCAATTCCTGAAAGCTTTTCTCACAAGCTTCAGACCATTGAAAATTTGTTGTCTTCTAGGTCAACTTTGTCAAAGGGGATGAAATAAATGAGAACCCCTCAATAAACCTTCTATAATAACCAGCCAAACCCAAGAAACTCCTAATATCAGTTGGTGATGTGGGTCTGGCTAGTTCTGCACTACCTCAATCTTCTGAGTGTCAACTCGAATCCCTTCACCAGAAATAATGTGACCTAAGAACGCCACTTACTCAAGCAAAAATTCGCAGTTGGAAAATTTAGCATACAACTACCTATCCTTGAGAGTTTGGAGAACTACTCTGATATGACTAGTATGATCATCCTTATTCCTCGAATAAATCAGAATGTCATCAATGAATACGATAACAAACATATGAAGATAAGGCTTAAACACCCTGTTCATAAGGCCCATGAACGCCGCATGAGCATTAGTTAAGAAAAAATACATAACAAGAAACACATAGTGACCATAACGGGTCCTGAATGCTGTCTTTGGGGTATCACTTTCCCTTACTCTCAACTGATGATAGCCAGATCTGAGGTCTATCTTAGAAAAGCAAGTGGCACCCTGAAGTTGATCAAACAGATCATCAATTCTCGGAAGGAGAAGCTTATTCTTTATAGTAACCTTGTTCAATTGGCAGTAATAAAAACACATCGTAAGAGAACCATCTTTCTTCCTCATAAATAAGACCAGAGCGCCCCAAGGTGAGACACTTGTTCGAATAAAGACTTTATCAAGAAGGTCTTTCAACTGCTCTTTTAACTCTTTCAACTCTGCGGGAGCCATTCTATATAGAGGAATAGAAATAGGTTGAGTATTAGGAAGAATATCTATACCGAAGTCTATTTCTCTCTTAGGAGGGACTCCGAGAAGATTCTCTCAAAAGACCTCTGGAAAGTCACTCATAACTGGAACTGATTGAATAGCTGGTGTCTAAACACTAGAGTCATTAACTCGGACTAAGAGATAGAGTCACCCCTTGGAAACTAATTTTATGGCCTTAAGGTACGAAATAAAATGAACCGTAGGCACTGCTGAACTACTCCTCCACTCTATAACTGGATCATTAGGAAACTGGAACTTAACTACTCGAGTTCTACAATCAACTGAGGCATAACAAGCATGAAGCCAGTCCATACCTAGAATAATATCAAAGTCCACCATATCTAACTCGATTAAGTCAGCCATGGTGTCCTTGTGATTGACAGAAATGGTACAATCACGAAAAACTCTCTTAGCTAGAATAGACTCATAAGCATGTGTGGAAACACTGAAGGGCTCAAGAAGTTGTTCGGGAAGAGTATCAAAACTCGTAGCAATGTACGAAGTCACAAAGACAGACTCACACCTGGATCAAACAATGCATATAAATCAAAAGTAAAGACTTTGATCATACCAGGGACAACATAAGGTGAATTATCTTGCTCTTGGAGACTAATGATAGCATACAGATGTTTTGCTCCTCCGCCTGTCCCTGAAGTAGCTCCTTAGGTGTAGCTCTGTCTGGCGGAGCCGCTGAAGAAGATTGGGCTCTATTGCCCCCATTACCATTTCCTTGCCTGTTCTTAGGGAACTCTCTCATAAAGTGACTTGTCTGACCACACTTGAAACAACCAGTAGAGCTATCATGACACGCTCCTGGGTAGTTCCTACCACAATTAGCACATGCAGGAGTCCAGTTGGCTCCTTGTACGACACTACCTTAAGACAGAGAAGTTCTAACTCTGAAGTTCTGCGAATTTTGATTCCTGAACTCACCTTTATTCTTTGGTGCAGGTGCACTAGCAGATGATGGAGCAGGTCCAGTTGGCTTTTGTTGAAAAGATGACCGGTTCACATTACCCTTCTACTGCCCGGAGTCATTACATATAGTCTTAGCCTTCTTGTTCTGGAACACTTCTCTATCTCTCAGCTTATCTTTCTCAACCTGTTGCACATGGATCATAAGCCTTGCTATGTTCATTTACCCTATCAACATAGCAGCCTTACCCTATTTTCTTGACAGATGAGATAACCCAGACACAATCAAGCTCATCCTGCTCCTCATATCAGTAACCATCTCCAGAGCATGACAGGACAGTTGAGTGAACTTGAGGCTGTGCTAATGTACACTCATGGAATCCTGCTTAAGAGTGAGGAATTCTCTTACCTTTTCCTATCTCAGCTCACGAAGAAAGAAGCACCTCATGAAGGCACTTTCGAACACAGCCCAGCTCATAATTGGTGCCTCTTCATCTCTACTCTTCTTCCATTGATTGTACCAGATCCTAGCAACACCCTTGAGTTGGTATGTAGCTAGTTCAACACGCTCAACATCAGCAACATGCATCACCTCAAACACTTTCTGCAACTCTTCCACAATGTTTTCCAGATCCTCAGTGACACTTGAACAGGTGAAGTCTGGATGATTCATCCTCAAGAACTTACAGATCCTGGATGTATCAGCCACATCCTATTGATTTCTTCTTTATTGCCCAGCTTGGTGGGTCACAACTTGACTCAACATCCGAATAACATCCCGGAACTCGGCATTACTGACCTCTCCTTGGGGTTGCACTTCACGTGCATTGGGTACCCCTTGATCCTGAGGATCAACATCCCTCCTAGCAGGACGACCTCAAACAGCTCTTCGTGGAGGCATGATCTCAAAGATACGCGCAAGCATGAATAAGAAGGGAACTTTTATAGAGTTGAACTCTATCACATAAAAAGAGTATGAAAGAAGTGAGATAGTTCCTAAATGTCGTAGCCTCCTAATTATAGATGTGGCGCACTTCACACCGATAACCAGGAATCTATAGACACAGCTTCATAGACACCCTAGGACTCTTAAACTCTGTGCTCTGTTACCAAGTTTGTCATGCCTCGAGCCTACACCCTGGGCGTGACCGGCACTCGAGAACCTTAGCTGGCCCCAAGTGAACCCTTGGCCTGGCTCAACTCTCAGCGGAAAACTCACTCAACAATAAAGGACCCTCAAATATAACTCAACTCATAAAGACATCATTACTAAAATTAGTTTAGCTCAATATAGTCTGAAATGTTTAATAACATAACTGTTCAACTCAAGTCTTTAAACATCACAAAGGAAATGGAAAAGACTCCACAACAACTATTGTCTATGAAGCCTCTAATGACAATGATGGAAGTTGGGACAAGACCCACGACATCCTAACAAAACTTGAAAGTAAATGGTAATCCTCCGAAAATAAGGAGGCTCACCAAAGTAACTCTAGAACTGCAAGTGATATCAACGGTGCTCTTGTTGATGACCTTGAACTCCTCTATCTGCATAATATAAGATACAGGCCAAATGGCGTAAGTACATGGAATGTACGAGCATGTAAGGGAAACTCTAAAGCACAAACATAGGTTTGAACCGATAAAAAGAAAGAATATACTCACCTCATCTCAACTCAACTCAAACACAACGCAACTCAATGATACTCAAAGATACTCAAGCTTAGAAATACTCAACTCAGTTCAATATAAAAGCAACAATAAAGATGCATTATAAAGAAAGCTTTTAAAACAACAGATAATAACTCAATGTATTTAAAAATACAATAATAACTCTTTTACTCTTAGTTGGGAGATTCTCTAACCGATGACCATCACTATGAGCTATGTGATGATATAGCGTCTCGCCCACGCGGCCAGAACTGTCCTATACCCTGCCGGAGTATATGACATCCTCAACTAAGTGGATCCACTACACTATGATTAAAAGCAATAAGGAATCATCTAAAAGGTATGACCCTTTACCCATGTTGGCACACATGGTTTATGAGGACTCTGGGTTGTCTGAACTCGTCCCCATATCGGTGCTCAATACTACTCCCAATAATATAACTCATGCTCGTATGTTTAAAAACATTTCTTCATCCTCAAACTTTGAGATTATTACTCTAAAGGGTTCTCTTAAAAGGGATAGTGCTCAAAACCCTTCATGGATTCATTTTGAAATCATAGTGTCCTCTCGGTTTAAATGTAAAAACATTTACTCTTGGGAATACTTAGTTCCCTTATATTCACTTTTGAAAACACAAATTCAACTCTCCTCATCCTCATACTCAAGTACTGAAGTCTTAAAACAACTTTTAAAAGTTTGCAAAAAGACTTCTCAAATGACTCGAAAGAACTCCCTCAAACTCTACTCTTAACTCTATCTTGATTTTTAATTATGAATTCAAGAGTTATGACTTGGATATGCATGATCTCTCAAGGATTAATGAAGATTTTAAGTGTGGATATCAAGTAGAGAACATAGGTACGATTTGAGGGAACTCACACGAGAATAAGGTCGAAAGGGTAGGGACTTGTCGACCCTGGCGCACTGAATGGAGCGGGGTGCCAACCCCAAAACTAATGACAATGTTTGGGGCGCACTAAGTGGCACGCCGCACCAGGCCCCAAACTACTGTGCAGTAGTTCTGGCGCCGTGGTGGCGCGCCGCCCCACCTAAGCCTAGTTTTTTGACAAAATTCTCTTCTCAATCTAAAGCCCTAACTCATCTAGATTCAAATGAACTCCTTCAAAATCCTTTGGAAACATAATCCCAACAAAATACACATAAAATTCCTCAAAAACAATAATCAAACACAAGATCCTCATCGTAAGAACTCAATGAAAACTTATATTAAAAAATGAAGCACAAACTATCGAAGACAATCATCCTACGGGGGCACATACGTATGGGACAATGAGATTTCTACTAGAAACCCGGCCTCAAGCTACGGGAGAGCTTCCATCTCAATATCCTCTCGATGCTAAGCGTAAATCCCACAGAATAGTCATTATGTTAACTTGTCTTATCATTAATAGGCATGGGTAATCGCTACTTGCCTTATCATCCATGGAAGGACATCAAGTAGCCAATCCAAGCTAGGTTTCATTCGAATAGCTCCTTAATATTGATTCAAAGTTTAGTTGAGAAAACCTTTAAACTCTAAGAAGCCTTTATGTGAGAAAACCTTTTCACAATCGTGCTTTCATGTGTATGTGAGAAATCCTTTCACAACAACAACAACAATACATATGCTTTACTCTCAAAGCAACTTAAATCATTTTCATTTTATAAAGAACATGCATATCTTCATAAACTCATCTTTCATGATTTAAAAAGCTTCATCATATGATCAATTCTAGAAAACATGGATTTCACATGGGTTCATGGGGATTCAAGTTAGAAACATGCAATTTCTTCAATTCATTCATAAAAAGATATAAATCAATCAATAATATCATAATTGGTAAGAACCCATGAGATTGAGTAAAAATCCTAACTTGCATTGGAGATTCTGCCTTGTGAAAATAGGAGAATTTAGGAACCCTATGGAGGAAAGGACTCCATAGGTGAATAATATCATACCTTTATGCCACAATCTTTAAATCAATGGTAAAATTGGAGACTTGACTTGAAACACTAGTCTTCTTCTTCAAACTTTAGAGAGAGAAATATTTGAGAGGATGAACTTGTTCAACTTTTGGAATTTTAGAAGAATGAATTGAATTGGGTGATTTTTGGGTAAAAATAATTATATAGACCTTGAAATAAGGTTTAAAATGACGTAGTTTGGGTACCAAAGACTTTGGGAAAAGACCACAATGAACATAACTAAAAAACTGATGAACTGAATTATAAGAAGGGTTTCACGAGCCGTCAATGCTTCACGGGCCGTAGAGCCGGTCGTGAAGCTTCACCAGTCCGATAGTGCTTCACTAAAATGGGCATAACTTTTTACTCAGAGTTTGGAATTAGGCAAACTCAGTGGAATTAGAAAGATGACTCAATTATCATTAATTTGATAGTTCATGGGACACCTAATTCATTTTCTTCTGAAAGATATGACTGTTTCAAGTTGACCCTATATTCTAAGACTGACAAGTCTCCTTCACGGACGACTTTACGGTCTGTGTGAAGCTTCATAGACCGTTTAGATGTCTGTGGCCCTTAACAGTGACAAGGGGAGAAACCCCTTCTGCTTAGGCCACTTGATGGCCCGTTTAACGGTCCGTCAACCATACCACGGGCCGTTTGGCATCCGTGTGAGTGACACCTGCCTGGGACTGGTTCTGGAAAATTACCGCGAGCCCCATAACGGACTGTGGTCCCCTTCATGGACTGTCTAGGGCTCCGTGGAGTGTTCCATGGTCCAATTTGGGGTTCTTGACAAGCCAAGTTAACCCCTTTCTAGCCTTTCTCTAATCCGAGGTGTTACACTTTCTCAGCGAGGTAAAGCTATTGAATCACACCCAATGTCAACTCCACACAATTTTTCACATACCAAGTTCCAATTACCATTCAACCTATCATATACCTCATGTAAAAACATAGAGAGATTCTTGATCACCCCAATAATTATGTATGCTATGAGCACATAACCTCTATTTATCATTAAATTTCTATGTAACGCATCATAACTGTCTGTGTAGTCCCAACAACAAAGTAGTTTCAATCCCCTTGAAGTATTCAATAATCATGTAGGACTGTAGGTCTATCATGTCGTGCATCCATAAGTCATCTACAATAATTTGAACAACCTAAACCCACATTAATACGCATAATCTTTCATACATTAGTGTTTGTCACCTAAACCAAACTCAATCTTCATAAAAGTCGATGATAATCCCCTAGTAAGTCTGTACCGAACCAGTCCACCTTGCATTGTCATTTCTAAACTCAAAGGTGAAAATTCATACAACTTTCAACTCCGTACCAAGGGTCTATATGAGAGGTCTTATTACTTCACCTTTCTTAAATTTTTTCCACGACGCAAATTTTAGATACCTTGAACTCTTCAATACACCAGAATTTTGTTCTTTTTGCTAACTCGCTTAGCTGTCTTATCCTTTGACCAACCACCCATGACATTTTACCTCATACTCTAAACCAAAACTTTAAGTGAAGAACTTCATTAAACCCTTTAACAATCAAAAGTTACAAACTCTACGATCCAAACCCTGTACAAGTCCTTTCAATTAGTCAATACCCGATGTGATCGATCTTTTTTTACCTTACTGCTATACCTTGACAAAATATACTACCACAAACATAGACTTACAATGAAAGACTTGAATTTGGATTTCAACCGTACCAATTACCAATGTTGAAACCACAAAAGAACTTATCACCACACTCGAGCTGAATGTATGTAGACTTCTTTATCAAATATCATCCAATAGTTTTTAGCCCATATGAATGGCATGTGTGTACTATCACCATAACTAGATTAAAAGAGATGGAAACACGTGTCTCAGAACCCCATTCTCCACTCTCTCTAACGATACATCTTTAGCCTTTGCATTCAGAGTATATATTCTTTCTCTCGCCTCCTTCCGAAGGCTACACTACCTCCCACTAATTCTTTTCATTATGACTCTAGATCCTTTCAATTCTATTCGAGTGACGTCGCAAATCCTCCTAAAACTTTCCATACAACCACTGTACTCATAATATAGTAGCGAACCACAATCGTAGATATTTGCAAGTCGTCATTACATTAAAAAAAATTGTTTAACCAATAATCTGTAACATATAGTTGCATCTCAAACACAATCCATCGCAAAATATTATTACCATCATGCTCATTTAGCCCTTGCTATCACCACAAAGTAAACCTTGTCATCAACATGACACCTCAAACCCAACTATACCAACCCAATCCAAAGGACTAACTCAATTTTAAATGCACTTTCTTGGTAAAATCCTTAATTGCCTTCACACAAGTATACTCATTGAAATTTTCTTTACCCAAAATCTTTTAATTTTGATATTGATCCACTCCCTTAGAGGTGTCATGTCATTTAGAATCCTCGAAATACACTTCACAACCTAACACATTAATACGATTATGAAGATCCACCATTATAATCTTTCTTATAAACATTGTTTTAACCCACACATTCATAGTAATAACTAGTTTGTTTCTAAAATATAAATGCAACATCAAATATCATTATACGAGCATGTGGTACAATTGATAACTCCTTAAGTAGTTAGTATTCACAGTTGAAAATTGACGTATCCATTTTCATATACCATTAGTATCATATCGTGAAATTCTGTTAGATCCACCACTAGAACACATCATACCTACCGAGAAGATTGTACTTAAATAGCCCACACATTTCTACCCGTCGAGTAATTATCACAACCATGCCTCAAAACTAATTGTAATGACCCAGAAGGTCATTTTTGAAAATTTTCATAAAATTACCATTTTATCCCTCTCGATAGTTATCTCGAGTCATTTCTGATAAGTCGGTGAAGTTGGTGTGGGAATTTTGAAGCTATTCGTTAACTATAGTTAATTAATAGACAGGTAATTTTAGATAATTAAATTAGTTTGTGACTAATGGGCTCAGTCCATAATTTATTTAAGACCCTATACTATTTGGCCCATATATAAAAATAATTTAGTAGAATCTATCACTTTTAGTACATAATTAATTTAGAAAAGAAAAAAAAAAGGAAAACAGAAAATATCTGTGAAGCGGCCGCCGGCGTGGAAACCATCCAATTCTCATCCAGGTAAAAGACTTTCCTCTGTGCCCATAATTATTTACGAGAAATAAATTCTAGTGTATATATATTGATAAAGAATAGTATTATAGTAATGAGAATTATGTATATATACAAATTGAAATTTGGAAAGTGGCAACAACTCTTTTAAGTTGGGGGAGACAATTCTAACGGCCATCATTGCCTAATGATGGCCAATAATTGGATAAGAATGGATTAGATGATTAGAGGTTATAAAATGAGTGAATTGATCATTCTGCAATTGTAAGTTTTGCTGATTAACGTATCATCTTGCATTCTGCTTTGATATTTTCTTGGTTTTATAGATCCTTTCTTATAATTATTATATTATGATTCAAGTTTTAATATATTTAGATATGTAATTAAACATTAGGTGTATTATATTATACGAATACAATTAGAATTATAATATTGAAGAAATTGGAACTTAACCCTAGGCTTGGAATTTGAAATTATGCGAAATGACATGTTAATTCACATCAAGATTTAAGATCTTGGTTATAGATTTGGGTGAGTTGTTGGGTCTAAGCTATAAATATAGTAATATGGATGTTGTTAGTTTTGAAATCTTATCGTGGTCATTTATTTAAATAGATTGCTTTGAGTTGGAAGTTTAACGAAAGGGGAAGGCTTAAGTTCCGGAGTGAACTCTTGATTGATTGAGGCAAGTGGATTTCTAAACCCATGTTAAGTGTATAGAATCGTGTATTTCCTTGTGGTATGGGTTGGGGAGTAATGGGACATGGTGATGGGTTGACTTGTCCATATTAATAATTCTAATGATGAAAAAGGGGTAATAAAAGGCAATGTGATTAATTGTTTGTGTGTGATGTGTTGAGAATGGTTTGAAAGGCTTATTGGCTCATTGTTGATGTTGTATCACGATTGTGTTGTTGTGAATTGTGCATTATTATGAAAATGGTCATCTCCTCATTATTTATGTAAACATGTCATTTCCATTGGTTCTGAGACATGGTTGTGATAAGTGTTATGTGAATTGAGGAAGAATAAGAAATTTAAGAGGATGTACCATTTTGACAGACGTGTCGCGCGTCGTGACTGATACTATTATCGAAGGACATGTCACACTCCGCGTCGGATACTATTATCGACGGTCGTGTTGCACGCCGTGACAAATGCATGGACAAATATGTCCCCTATGGGTCCCGGACTGTGAGACAGCGGGTGTGTATCATTAGGTCAGACATGCATCACTCTATTTGATATTGCATTGCACATCTTTATCATTGGTGAACTTTATCTTGTGTGTTGTTAATCTTTTGAGTGCCTTTCTGTGGAACGTGTGATTGATGAATATTGAGCTTGTTGTTGAGAATACGAAATTGTCAGAGTGTTGTTCTTGAGTTGTGTGCTATGTAAATTGTGAACTGTTAAGTTGGGCTGGTTTTATGCAGGTTGTAGTTGAGGAGGTTCGGTTGGGGTGTAAAGGAGTACCCGCATTCTACTCCCTTAGCTTGTGTTTAGAAGTTTAGTTGCTGAGTACCGTGTGGTTTGGTACTCACCCCTTGCTTCTATATTTTTGTAGGTTACGATCCCGGATTTTTGTGATACTTTCCATTCTCTTTTTTTCTGAGGCTTCTTGGAGATTTATGAGGTAGGTGGTTGTCATTGCAGCGAACCTTCTTAGTCCTATTTATGATCTAGTTCTATTCTAAAAACAATGTCATTTGAGACTTGTATTTTTCTTTTGAATCAATTGTAATACTTAAGAAGCTTGTACACGTGACAACCAGGTTTTGGGAGTTTTATTAAGTTACTTATATTTTATTTCCGCACTTTATCGTAATGGTTGACTTTTAGGCTGACTTGTCTTGGTGGGATAAGACGAGTGCCATCACGTCCATTTTTGGGTCGTGACAAAAATGGTATCAGAGCCCCAGGTTCTAGGTCTCATGTGTGTACAAGCCGAGTCTAAGTAGAGTCTCGATGATCGGTACGGAGACGTCTCTACTTATCTTTGAGAGGCTATAGTGACTTTTAGGAAAAATCTCCACTTCTTGAATCTCTATCGTGCATCCTTTGTCCTTCTGGTTCTTATTGCTTTATTCCATTCAATCTCACTTATGTGATGACTTGTGCGTAGTTCCTCATGTGAGTAGTTGGTGTGTCATCTATTGGCTGGATGTTAGATATGGTATTAAGGTGGAAGTGATATACTTATGAAAAAGATGTGTAATCATATTTGAAAGGGTTGAGTAAGGTGATGATTTGACGATGCATTTTGAGGATATTCGAATGATGAGTTTGAAGAATGGTTTGAGGGACTTCATGAATATGTTATCTTTTTCAGGTTAGTTTCCCCAACAGAGAAATAGTACTTGTGTGGAATATGCAATATCGTGAGTGGTTTGACAATTGGAAATGGAATGATTAAATGGGTGGCTAGATAATGAACATTGTAACTATGGAAAATACAGTAAGTAAAGTTGTCATAACATGTATGGGTTGCTTAGCGAATGATGAAAATGATTTTGCGCCAATTGAGGTCAGATTCTCTACAACGATTTTATATATTGAGTATATATCAAAGAGGGCCATGATACGACTATTACAATAGTACCAATTCTTACTTGGTTAGAGTTATGGATTGTGTTACTCTTGCTATGGATCTGATCTACGAAGGAATGCATATCGCTTTGGATGAGAGACTGAACGAATTTGATAATGTTTTTCAGTTATTCAATGGATAGAAATGTGTGGGCTATTTGGGTTCAATCTTCTCAGTAGGTATGATGTGTTCTAGTGGTGGATCTAATAGACTTTCACGATGTGGTACTAGTGGTATATGGAAATGGATACGTCGATTGTTAAGCATGTATACTAACTACTTAAGGAGTTATCAGTTGTATCACATGCTCGTTTAATGAGATTTTATGTTGCATTCATATTTGAGAAACCAACTAGCTTATTGCTACAGACAAATGGGTTAAGCATTGTTTATAAGGGAGATTTTAGTTGTGCATCTTAGGTAAGGTATTATTGTGTTCAAGTTGTGAAGTGTATTTCGAGGATATAATTGGGGACTGATCATTTCATTATAAGCCAAAAGAAGTGGATTGATAATAAGATGATAAGTTTATGGGTAAAGAAAATTTCCAATGTGTATATTTGTGTGAAGGCAATTAAGGATTTTACAAAAAAAAAATGCATATAAAATTGAGTGAGTCCTTTGAAATTGGTTGGTATAGCTGGGTTTGAACTGTCATATAGATGACAAGGTTAACTTCATGGTGATGGTAGGGCTAACTGAGCATGATGGTAATAAGAGTTTGTGATGGATTGTGATTGAGATGCAACTATACAATAAGGATTGTTGTTAAGCGAATTTTGTATTGTAATGACGACTTGCGAGTATTTAAGGTTGTGGTTTGACACTATTTGGTGAGTAGATTGATTGCATGGAACGTTATAGGAGGTGCTGAGACATCGCTTGAATAAAATTGAAAAGAGCTAGAGTCATAAATGGAAAGAATTAGTGTAATGTAGTTTAGTCTTTGGAAAGAGGCGATCGAGAAAAAAGATATTTACTTTGAGTGCAAGGACAAAAGTTGTATCTTCAGATAGTAGAAAATTGAGTTCAGAGACGTGTGGTTTCATCTATTTTTCTCTACTTATGATAACAGTTTCACGAGTTCATCATATTGGTTAAAAACTATTGGATAAAATTTGAGAAATGAGTGTACAGATGTTCAGCTCGAGTGTGATGATAAGTTTTTTTTTGTGGTTTTGAGTTTGGTAATGAGTGCGGTTGAATTTTTAGCCAAAGATATGATAAGGTCGATGGAGAGGCGATCAATGATAAGCTAAGATACGTGAATTCATAAAAATCTTAAGGGTATGAGCTAATGTTGTTGATAAAGGGATTGGATTACACAGTTTAATTCAAAATTCAAGTTTTTCATTGTGAATTTAGGATTGTGTTAGTGTGTTTTGTCAAGGTATGGATTGGTAAGGTAAGAAATGATCGATCGCATTGAGTATGAAGCATTTGGAAGGACTTAAAGATAATTTGAGTAGTAAATTTGGTTACTTTTGATTGTTATACCTAGGGAGGGGATTCACGTAATGTTTTGGTTTAGAGGATAAGGTAAAAATATCACGGGTTGTTTGTCAAATGATAAGATTGGTAAGCAAGTCAGTGAATGGAAAAAGAGTCTAGTGTATTGAAGAGTTCAAGGTATTTAAAATTTGTGTCATGGGAAGAATATAAAAAAGATAAAGAATAAGACATCTCGTATTGACCCTTGGTTCGAAGTTGAAGGTAGCAGGGTTCTTCGCCTATACAAGGTGGATTGATTCAGTACAGACTTATAAGGGGTTTATCAACGACTTTTATAAAGATTGAGTTTTGATTTGGGTGACAATCCATGATGTGTGGAAGATTCTATGTGGTTATCTCAAGCTACATTGTTCAAATTATGACAATTGACTTGTGGATGCACTACATGATGCGATACAGTTCTACATGGTTAATGACGATTTTGAGGGGATTGAAACTACTTTGTTGATGGAACGATATAGACTGTTATGATGTTTTACATAGGCATTTGATTGTGAGTAGAGGTTATGAGCTTATAGTATACAAAATTATTGGAGTGACCAAGAATTTCTCTCAGTTTTAGCATGAGTTATGCGATGGATTGGAATGGTAGTTGAAATATGGTATGTTAAAGTTTGTGTGGATTTGACTTGGGGTGAAATTTAACAACTTTATTTCGATGAGAAAGTACTATCAGATTGTAATTAGTGCTATCAATCTTGGGTGGGACTCGTATCTGTCATGGAATGATTACATGGAAAGAGAGAGAGAGTCATAGTTTGAAAATTTTTGAGGCGATAATGTGTTTGCTCAGAAGACTTTAATAATAGTGACGGTTTGAGAGTAAGGTAAATTATCAATGTGGTTCTAATGATTTATTAGTATTAGGAGGGTTGACTTCAATGGAGTATTGTGAAGAGCATGTGGGGTTCGATAAACCAAGTATGTGTGCAATTATAATAAGGACTAGATTGGTGATTGTGGGTGGCTAAAAATCGAGAGATGGCATCAAATGAATGGAATTTTATTTATATGGGTACTATGGAAGGAGTATCTTGTGTTATTCGACCTTGCTTCCGTATATTCTTATGTGACCACCTTCTTTGTACTGGACATTATTTGGAGTGTGATTCACTGCTTATGCTACGCGTATTTTCACATCTTTGGGTGGATTCCTAGTGGTGGATCGGGTGTACCGATCCTGTGATGTCCTCTTGGTAGGGTAGGATGATTGGATAGAGTTGGACATTTCAGATATGGCAGATTGTGTTTCCTTGGGGTAGTTAAAATTTTCCAGTAGCGCTATACGTATTACCTTTCTTATGAGAACTTATAAAAGAGCTACCGTGAATAGTTATAGTTGTACGATTATTCATATAATCTTCGAGGTCACGTTCTGACTAGGTGTGATTGAATGTGAGGACCATTGGGTCTTGTTTTACTATTTTTAAGGTTTGTTTATAGTCACATCTAGTGATCTAGCATTCCGATAGTGTTGTTGGAGGTTTTGTATACTTGGATGTATCGCTTGCTGGGTGGTTACTTGATCATTTCGTTCTTTGGGTTAGATAAGGTTGATTGTCCTGTGACGAATACTTGATGTCTAAAGATCAGAATTTTATAACTGAAGCTCGTGAAAAGATTGTGTTGCATAAAGGAAATCTTGATAAGATCTGTGATGGTCAATGCATTATGAATGTGTGGTGGTTGGTTAAAGTTCACTCCTGGTTATAGCCAGTATCGATTCAGAATGTTATTCTGATTATGTGAGAAAAGATTCGTCATGATGGTTGTGTTAAGGTCCAATGGGTTTGAGTTTAGATTGAGTTCATGAGTTAGTTTGTGGTTTGATAATCACTCTTGATTTGCAGATCTGTCAAATTTTAATTCGAAAGTTCAAGCTCTTAGTAGTTGCTCTTGATAGAATGGTCTTAAGAAGGAGCTCAGTTGGAGATATGAACACCGACTCTGGAAGATCATACCTCGAGCTTCTGATAAAGTCGGTTATTCTTCATTCTTCTTCCTTATGTTCGAGGATGAACATGATTTTTAGGAGTGAATAATGTATTGACCCGGAAGGTCATTTTTTAAAATTTTCATAAAATTACTATTTTATCCCTCTCGATAGTTACCTCGAGCCATTTCTGATAAGTCAGTGAAGTTGGTGTGTGAATTTTGAAGCTATTCGTTAACTATAGTTAATTAATTGACATGTAATTCTAGATAATTAATTTAGTTTGTGACTAATGGGCTAAGCCCATAATTTATTTAAGTCCCTATACCATTTGGCCCAGTAGAATTTGTCACTTTTAGTACATAATTAATTTAAAAAAGAAAAGAACAGAAAGGAAAACAAAAAATACCTGTGAAGCAGCCGCCGACGTGGAAACCATCCAATTCTCGTCTAGGTAAAAGACTTACCTCTGTGTCCATAATTAGTTACGAGCAATACATTCTAGTGTATATATATTGATAAAGAATAGTATTATAGTAATGAGAATTATGTATATATATGAATTAAAATTTGAAAAGTGGCAGCAACTCTTTTAAGTTGGGGGAGACAATTCTGACGGGCATCATTGCCTAATGATGGCCAATAATTGGATAAGAATGGAATAGATGATTAGAGGTTATAAAATGAGTGAATTGATCATTCTCGAATTGTAAGTTTTGCTTATTAACATATCATCTTGCATTCTGCTTTGATAATTTCTTCTTTTTTTAGATCCGTTCTTATAATTATTATATTATGATTCAAGTTTTGATATATTGAGATATGTAATTAAATATTAGGTGTATTAAATTATACGAATACAATTAGAATTATAATATTGAAGAAGTTTGAACTTAATCCTAGGCTTGGAATTTGGAATTATGCGAGTTGACATGTTAATTGACAACAACATTTAGATCTTGGTTATAGATTCGGGTGAGTTCTTGGGTTAGGCTAGAAATATAGTAATATGGATGTTGTTAGTTTTGAAAAATCTGATCGTGGTCATTTATTTGAATAGATCGCTTTGAGTTGAAAGTTCAACGAAAGGGGAAGGCTCAAGTTTCGGAGTGAACTCTTGATTTATTGAGGCAAGTGGATTTCTAAACCTTTGTTAAGTGTATAGAATCGTGTATTTCCTTGTGGTATGTGTAGGGCAGTAATGGGACTTGGTGATGGGTTGACTTATCCATATTGAATAATTCCAATGATGAAAAAGGGGTAATAAAAGGCAATGTGATTAATTATTTGTGTGTGATGTGTTGAGAATGGTTTGAAAGTCTTATTGACTCATTTTTGATGTTGTATCACGATTGTGTTGTTGTGAATTGTGCAATATTATGAAAATGGCCATCTCCTCTTTATTTATGTGAACATGCATTTGCATTGGTTTCTGAGACATGGTTGTGATAAGTGTTATATGAATTGAGGAAGAATAAGAAATTGAAGAGGATGTACCATTTCGAGGGACGTGTCGTGCGCCGCAATAGATACTATTATCGAGGGACGTGTCACACGCCGCGATGAATACTATTATCGAGGGTCGTGTCGCACGCCGCGATGAATGCATGGATAAATATGTCCCTCATAGGTCCCAGACTGTGAGACACCGGGTGTGTATCATTAGGTCATACATGCATCACTCTATTTGACATTGCATTTCATTGCATTGCACATCTTTATCATTGGTGAACTTGATCTTGTGTGTTATTGATCTTGTGAGTGCCTTTCTATGGAACTTGTGATTGATGAATATTGAGCTTGTTGTTGAGAATATGAAATTGTTAGAGTGTTGTTGGTGAGCTGTGTGCTATGTAAATTGTGAACTGTTATGTTGGGCTGGTTTTATGCAGGTTGTAGTTGTGGAGGTTCGGTTGGTGTGTAAAGGAGTACCCGCATTCTACTCCCTTATCTTGGGTTTAGAAGTTTACTTGCTGAGTACCGTGTGTTTTGGTACTCACCCCTTGCTTCTACATTTCTGTAGGTTACGAGCCCAGATTTTTGTGATACTTTCCATTCTCTTCTTTTCCGAGACTTCTTGGAGATTTGTGAGGTAGCTGTTCGTCATCTCAGCGGCCCTTCTTACTCCTATTTATGATCTTGTGCTATTCTAGAAACAATGTCATTTGAGACTTGTATTTTTCTTTTTAATCAATTGTAATACTTTAGAGGCTTGTACACGTGACAACCAGGTTTTGGGGGCTTTATTAAGTTACTTATATTTTATTTCCGCACTTTATTGTAATGGTTGAGTTTTAGGCTGACTTGTCTTGGTGGGATAAGACGAGTGCCATCACGTCCATTTTTGGATCGTGACACTAATGCAAATGACATGTTCACACAAATAATGAGGAGCTGACCATTTTCATAATAATGCAGAATTCACAACAACAGAATCGTGATACAACATCAACAATGAATCAATAAGCCTTATAAATCATTCTCAACACATCACACACCAATGATTAATCACATTGCCTTTTATTACCCTTTTTTTATCATTAGAATTATTCAATATGAAAAGTGAACTCATCATCAACTCCCATTACTCCCCAATACATACCACCAGGAAATACACGATTCTATACAGTTAACAAAGGTTGAGAAATCCACTTGCCTCAAATAATCGGACAATCACACTGGGACTTGAATCTACCCATTTCGTTGGGATTCCAAATCAATGTAATATATTAAAATAAATAATCACAATAAGATTTCGAAACTAACAACACCCATATTACTATGTGTCTAGCCTAGAACCAAAACTCAACTAAATTTATGATCAAGATTTTAATCTTGATGCAAATTAATATGTCCACTCTCATATTTTTAAATTTCAAGCTTAGGGTTAATTCCAATTTCTCCAATATCATAGTCTAATGTTATTCATATAATACAATACACTTAATATTTAATTAACTTTCTCAATATATCAAAATTTAAATTATAATATGATAATGTAAGAAATTTTCAACCCAAAATTGGATTAAGCCGTGAGTGACTTTGGACTATGAAATTAACCTGCAAAATTGACCCATTTATACAAAAAGTATCACAATCAATTATCCTCAATGATTAAATTATTATTGGCCATTATAAATTCCTATTAATATTTTTCATCATGACCTTATTGGTTAATACAATTTATTTTCCCCTTTTTTTTTCTTTTCTAGCCAACCGATATTAAACAAACAACATAAATGGCTTAAGTTATTTTCCCCTTAGTAAAATTTATTATAATATTTTATTTTTAATATCCTACTTTTAATAAAATTAAAAGAGTTTGAGCTTTTATTTAGCTCTGCCGTGAAAGAAGCGTCTCTCTCCTTTGCAGTTCATCGCCGCCGGTGAGTTTCTGTCTCCCCTACTCTTTGTTTTCTAAAACTATTAAGTATTAAAAATGACAATTTCCCACTAACTTAGTTTAATATACATGGGCCAAGTAGTATAGGGTCTTAAATAAATTATGGACTTAGCACATTAGTTACAAACTAAATTAATTAACTATAGTTAAACGAATAGTTCAAAATTCTCAAATCAACTTCACTGACTATCAGGAATGACTTGGGCAACTATCAACAGGGGTTAAAATAGTAATTTTACAAAAATGACCTTCCGGGTCATTACAATATCAAATTACCTCATATTAATAAATTGATTGATGAATATTTCTATGCTCGTAAAAAAGAAAGAATTTCTTATTATAGATGATTTAACACATTTGTGAAGTTCTTTGTTGTTTTTTCTTGTTGTAAAGCCATGACATCCCATAATCAAAAAAAGAAGGTCATCAGAAAATCCTCAAAAAAAAAATATACTAGAAAATTGACAGTTCGAGTCGAAAGAAGTTTCTCTGTCTTGCCCAATCTTGTTGGATTTTACTAGTTCAGCTACATTCTAACGAACCCGTCTAATGAGAATAAAAGGAAGGTCAAAGGGGAGAAGTCAAAGCGATGTGATAAGGCACGTCCAAAGGAAATCATTGTTAAGAATGAAAATGTTGAGGTGATTTCAATGAAAAGTCTGGTTTGGTCTATTCAGTCTCGTAAATTTGTTTCTTTTGCCACGCCAAAATCGTGCCCAAAAATGTGTACCGTGTGATTTTTTTTATATATATTTGTCTTATCAGGGACGTCTCTATTTACTAAATCATGTTTGAAACTGAAGCATAATTTTTGTTAATTTAAAAATAAAAATGGTATCGCCTTAATCCATTTTAAGAATGAATTTACATATAGTGAGAACTGTAAAAAATTGACCTAAACATGCAACTAATTTATTTAATGAAGAAAAAGAGTAACGATCTATGTTTATTATAAAACAACGTAATAAATAACTCTGATCAAATTTCAATATCAAGATCCTCACGATAATTTAATGGAGCAACGAAGTAGTAGCTTCATGTAAATAATTTAGCTTTTCAGAAAATTTTAAAGTGAACAATTTCAAAAAAATCTTTCAATGACTTATTTTACGATATATGTTAAACTATATTGGACATTTCTGTTACATCAGAAATATATTGTCTAAACTTTATTTAAAACCCAAGGTTTATCTAGAAAAAGTAGCATTTTTAAGTTGATATTTTTTTAGCGAATCTTTACAAGGAATAAAATAAAAACAACTCCGCGTCATCAATACATAAATCCTAGCTACTCATGTTCCTCCAATCAATTAGTTCAACAAAAATAATAATATATACGGTGTAATTCCACAAATAGAGTTGGAGAGGGTAATAAAATATACACGCACCTTTCGTTTCATTTTGTGAAGAGAGATCGTTTCCAATGAGCCACGGCTCAAAAGAAGTTATTAGGAAAACCAAATTTCCATAAGCAAAAAAAACAACAGTAAAATATGAAGATACAAATCAAAATGAAGCAACAAATAGTAAAAATTATATGCGATTACTAAATACTTCTACCATTAAGGTGAAGAATAGAAGGGGCTAGCCCTTGGCCTCTCCCCCCAACGAGACCTTCTTATTTACATTCATGTCTTTAAACTACTAAAAGTTGAACTTTTGAACTCATAATTTCAATGGTGCAATGGATAAACCTATGAAAAAAGTTTAACCAATAAAGTAACTAAATATATATGGATCTGCATGCCTTTTGTCTTCCTTAGTAGTGGATGGGGTTGATTTGCTTCGATGGTGGCCCGAGAATGTTTTTCAAAGCATTAGCACCTTTTATTTTAATGGCTGCCTTGTCATAAGCTAAAGCAGCTTCTACCGCAATGTCATAACTTCCCAACCAACGTCTATATGCATTCCTACATCTCGAATCTCTGCAACCTATCTTTCCCATTTCCGTCGTCTAACTTCCCTTTACTTCTTTACATTTTCTTTGAGAGGCTTCGTATCTTTCTTCTTTTTGGACGACACCATTTTTGAAGTGACCTTGGTCTTTCCATTTTTGATGATAATTTTTTTAGAAATTAGTTTTTGTCATTTGGACTTATCTCCTTGAAGATTTTCCTCCTCATCACTAGATGAATCTGTGGCGTCATTGTCCGTTATGAAATATGTATAACACGTGGTAAGATAATAAAAATTTCGCCCATTAGGTTGTCTTTTTTCCTCTAGCAATTCGTTAGGTCGTAAAGCCATGGCATCCAAGAATCACAAAAAGCAGGTCATCAGAAAGCCCTAATTATATTACTAGAAAATTGACAGTTCGAGTCGAAAGAAATTCCTCTGTCTTGCTCAATCCTGTTGGAGTTTACTAGTTGAGCTACAATCTAACGAACCCGTCTAATGAGAATAAAGAGAAGGTCAAAGGGGAAAAGCCATAGCGATGTGATAAGGTACGACCAAAGGAAATCATTGTTAAGAATGAAAATATTGAGATGATTTCAATGAAAAGTCTACTTTGGTCTATTCAAACTCGTGAATTTGTTTCTTTTACCACGCCAAAATCGAGCCCAAAAATATGAACCGTGTGATTTTTTTATATATTTGTCTTATCAGAGACCTCTCTATTTACTCAATTATGTTTGAAACTGAAGCATAACTCTTGTTAATTAAAAAGAAAAATTGTATCGCCTTAATCCATTTTAAGAATGAATTTACATTTAGTGAGGACTATACAAAATTGACCCAAACATGCAACTAGTTTATTTAATGAATAAAATGAGTGACGATCTATGTTTAATATAAAACAATGTAATAAATAACTCTGATCAAATTTCAATGTCAAGTTCCTCGTGATAATTTATGGGAGCAACGAAGTAGTAGCTTCATGTAAATAATTTAGTTTTTCAGAAAATTTTCAAGTGAACAATTTCAAAAAAAAATTGTCAATGACTTATTTTACGATATATGTTAAACTATACTGGACATTTCTATTACATCAGAAATATATTGTCTAAACTTTTTTAAAACCTAAGGTTTATCTAGCAAAAGTAGCATTTTTAAGTTAATGTTTTTTTAGCAAATCTTTACAAGGAATACAATAAAAACAACTCCGCGCCATCAATACATAAATCATAGCTACACATGTTCCTCTAATTAATTAGGTCAACAAAAACAATAATATAGACAGTGTAATTCCACAAATAGAGTTTGGAAAGGGTAATACAATATACACAAACCTTTCATTTCATTTTCTGAATAGAGATCGTTTCCGATGACCCACGGCTCAAAGGAGAAAATATTAGGATAAACAATTTCCATAAGCAAAAAAAATAACAGTAAAATATAAAGATACAAAGAAAAATTAAGCAACAAATAGTAAAAACTACATGCGATTACTAAATACTTCTACCAATAAGGGGAAGAATACAATGGGTTATCCCTTGGCCTCTCCCCCCTAACGAAAGCTTCTTATTTACATTCATTTCTTTAAACTACTTAAAGTTCAACTTCTGAACTCATAATTTCAACGGTGCAATTGATAAACCTATGGAAAGTTTAACCAATAAAATAACTAAATATATATGGATCTGCATGCCTTTTGTCTTCCTTAGTGGTTGATAGGGTTGATTTCCTTCGGTGGTGGCCCGAGAATGTTTTTTCAAAGCATTAGCACCTTTTATTTTAATGGCTGTGTTGTCATAACCCAAAGCAGCTTCTACCGCAGTGTCAAAACTTCCCAACCAACGTCTTTATGCATTCTTACATTTCGAATCTCTGCAACCCATCTTCCCCATTTCCGTTGTCCAAATCCCCTTTACTTCTTGACATTTTATTGTAGCAGCTTCGTATCTTTCTTCTCTTTGGACAACACCACTTTTAAGTGAACTTGGTCTTTCCATTTTTGATGATAATTTCTTTACAAATTATTTTATATCGTTTGGACTTCTCTCCTTGAAGATTTTCCTCCTCATCACTAGATGAATCTGTGGAGTCATTCTCCGTTAAGTAAATACGTACAACAAGTGGTAAGATAATAGAATGTTCGCCCATTAGGTTGTTTTTTTTCCTCTGGCAATTCGTTTGGTCGTAAAGCCATGACATCCAAGAATCACAAAAAGAAGGTGATTAGAAAGCCCTCAGAAAAAAGATATTACTAGAAAATTTACAGTTCGAGTCGAAAGAAATGCCTCTGTCTTGCCCAATCCTGTTGGAGTTTACTAGTTGGGCTACAATCTAACGAACCCGTCTAATGAGAATAAAGGGAATGTCAAAGGGGAGAATTCAAAGCGATGTGATAAGGCACGTCCAAAGGAAATCATTTTTAAGAATGAAGATATTGAGGTGATTTCAATGAAAAGTCTTATTTGGTCTATTCAACCTCGTGAATTTGTTTCTTTTGTCATGCCAAAATCGAGCCCAAAAATATGAACCGTGTGATATTTTATATATTTATCATTTCAGGGACGTCACTATTTACTCAATCATGTTTGAACTTGAAGCATAATTCTTGTTAATTTAAAAAGAAAAATGGTATCGCCTTAATCCATTTTAAGAATGAATTTACATTTAGTGAGAACTGTACAAAATTGACCTAAACATGCAACTAGTTTATTTAATGAAGAAAATGAGTAACGAACTATGTTTAATATAAAACAATGTAATAATTAACTCTAATCAAATTTCAATGACAAGCTCCTCACGATAATTTATTAGAGCAACGAAGTAGTAGCTTCATGTAAATACTTTAGCTTTTCAGAATATTTTCAAGTGAACAGTTTCAAAAAAATCTTTCAATAATTTATTTTACGATATAAGTTAAACTGTACTGGACATTTCTGTTACATCAGAAATATATTGTCTAAACATTTTTTAAAACGCAAGGTTTATCTAGTGAAAGTAGCATTTTTAGGTTAATGTTTTTTTAGCAAATCTTGTAACATCCCGCCTTAGAAAGAACTAGAATTAGAAATAGCTATTTTTGGAAAGAATTAAAATCTGGAAATTTGGCAAGTTATGCTAAGTGTGAGTTTTGGGTCAACTTCAAATGACCATAACTTTTAGTACATGATGAGTTAGGTGGTCCATAAGGTATCAAATGAAAGGTCTTGGAATCCTCTTTCCAACGCCACCAAGTTTGCTAATTTTTGAGCTCGTATGAGGGAGATATGCCCATTTGAAGTCGGGTTATCTGGATAAGAGAAGTCACCCATATTTAAGAGGGGTATTTTGGTCTTTTCCTTACCCAATTAAGTTAATTCAGTTTTAGTAATTAATTAGGGGTCTAAACTGATTTGGGTCAGTTTACGCAATCCAAATTAACGCTTAGGATTTGAGAATAGTTCAAGAAGAGGAGAAAAGGAGAAAGTTCAAGGTGTTCTTGGAGTTTCTTGCGGAATCAAAGATCGTTTCGCCAAGGGTTGATCCCTAAAGAGGTATGTGAGTTCACGTAACATTGGGTTCATTTCAGCGTTAAATTCGTTCTAGAAAGTTGAAGGTTTGATGTTCTTGAATTGTGTTCTTGAAATTGGCTTTTGTTCTTGAGTTAAGATCAGATTGATGAGTTCTTGAGAAAATTATGCTGATTTTAGAGTTGTGTTTGATTAGATTCGTGTTTACACGTATTGGGTATCTGAATCTAAAGAGAAATTGAGAAAAGAATCGAATTTAGTGGAGTAATGATCAGAAAAATGAGTTGAAAAATTCTTCGGGTTTACCTGGGGAGGGGATGGCGCGGCGCGCCCCAAATGCGCCAGAGGCGCTGGGACGGCGCACCAGCAGTGCACCAAAAATGAGTTCCAAAACTTTGCGGCTAGCGCCCTGTGCCAGCAATGCGCCCGGGACGTCTGCCCCCACCCGTTTTTCATCTTTTAGCCCATCTGAGTCCTTCTAAAGTGTACTAACACTTCCTATCGATTCTAACTACTCTAAATGACTTCTAAACACCTAGAAATCATCCATAAACATGAATCATAACCTTGAATCCATAAATTCAAATTCAAGGTAGAGATAAGAGTCAACTCTTGGAAGTTCTTCGAGTATTTCCAAAAGGTCTTTTACAGTTGTTTTAAACTTGTTTTAAGACTTGAGTATGGAGTTGAGTAAGAGTAAGAATGAAGTTCATTTTCTTCAAAATGATATATGGGAAGTAAGTATTCCCAAAGAGTAAATGTTTTCACATTTAAGATGAAAGGAAACTTCGATTTCCAAATGAGATTTCATTAGTAGTTTTGAGTTCCATCTCTTTTAAGAGATAAATTTTTGAGTAATAATCTCAAACCACACATATGAGCTGAGTATATTTTGGGAGTAGTATTGAGCACCGATATGGGGATGAGTTCATAATAACTCAAGTCTCCATAAACCATGTAGCCAATGTGGGTAGAAAGGGTTATACTTTTTAGATGATTCGTTAATGCTTTTTATCATAGTCCGGTGGATCCACTTAGTTGAGGAGTTCTAAATCTCGGCAAGTTATAGGACAGTTCTGGGAGCGTGGGTGAGACGTTGTATCATCACATAGTTCAGAGTGATGGTTGTCGGTTAGAGAATCTCCAAACAGAGTTTATTTTTGTATTCTTATATACAACTGAGATATTATGATATTTCCAATACTTCGAGATGTTATCTACTGTTTTAAATGCTTTATATATTCTGCATCTGTATTGTTTGTCATTTCTACATTAAGTTGAGTATCCATGAATTGAGTAAAGCTGAGGTAAGTGTTCCTTTCAGATTCCAGTTTAAGCTTACGTATGGTTTAGATTCCCCTCACATGCTCGTACATTCCATGTACTGACGCCATTTGGCTGCATATTTTATGATGCAGATACAGGTAACCAGGATCAGCATCCAGCGCTTTGTTGATCCAGTTTAGCATCCAGAGTCATTTTGTGAGCCTCATTGCTTTCCGGAGGATCCCTTTTATCATGGTTGTTATCATTTCAGTTGTTAGGATGATCAGGGGTCTTGTCCCGACATCCCTCATAGTATTAGAGGCTTCATAGATAGTCAGATACTGTTAGTTCATTAGTCTTGTTCATTTCAGTTGTTTTATTCTAAGCCTTGAGTTGCCACTTTGGCCAGATGAATGTTTATTTCTAAAACATTCTGAGTTTATCTATTCAGACAGTTCAGTTAAGATTGTATTTCAGTACATTTTATGTTGAGTAAGTCTTCCACTGAGAGTTATGCCATGCCCAGGGTTTGCTTGGGGCCAGCAATGGTTCTCGAGTGCCAATCCCACCCAGGGTGTAGGATCAGGGCGTGAAAAACTTGGTATCAGAGGATAGAGTTCAAGAGTCCTAGGGAGTCTATGTAGCCGTATATGTAGAGTCCTAGTTATCGGTGTGAAGTGTGCGCATCTATAGTTAGGAGGATGCAACATTTATGAACTATCTCACTTCTTTCATACTCATTTCGTGCGATAAAGTTTATCTCTATAAAAGTTTCTTTCTAACTCGTGCTTGCACGTATCTTTTAGATCATGTCTCCATGAAGAACTGTCAGAGGTCGTCCTGCAAGGAGGAACGTTGAGGAACAAGGGGTAGCTGATGCACCAGAAGTGCAACCCCAAGGAGAGGTCACTAATGTTGAATTTCGGGAAGCTATCCGAATGTTGAGTCAAACTGTGACCAACGAAGTTGGGCAACAAAGAGGGGTTCGGCAGGATGTGACTGATACGTCTAGGATCCGTTAGTTCCTAAGGATGAATCCTCCAAGCTTCACTGGTTCAATTGTCACAGAGGGTCTGAAAAACTTTGTTGAAGAGGTTTAGAAGGTTTTTGAGATTATGCATGTTACTGATGCTGAGAGAGTGGAACTAGTTGCATACCAATTGAAGGGTGTCACTAGAATCTTGTTTTATCAATGGAAGAATAATCGAGCTGAGGGTGCACCACTCGTGAGTTGGGCTATGTTTGAGGAGGCCTTCTTGGGCATTTATTTCCCCGGGAACTGAGAGAAGCAAAGGTACAGGAATTTCTTACTCTTATGCAGGAAGCTATGAGCGTGCACGAGTACCACCTTAGGTTCACCCAACTTTCCCGTTATGCTCCGGAGATGGTTGCTGACATGAGGAGCAGGATGAGTTTGTTCGTTGCTGGGTTGTCTCGTCTGTCAAGTAAGGAAGGCAAGGCAGCTATGTTAATAGGGGAGATGGAAATAATAAGGTTGATGATCCATGTGTAGCAGGTTGAGGAGGATAAACTGCGGGATAGAGAAGAGTTTAGAAACAAGAAGGCTAAGACATCAAGGAATGAGTCCGGACAGCAGAAGAGTAATGCCAACCGGTCATCTTTCCAACATAAGCAAAAGGGACCTTCTCCATCATCTGCTAGTGCACCTGCACCAAGGAACAGAGGTGAGTTCAATAATCAAAATTCATAAAACTACAGATCTAGACCTGCACAGTCTCAAGGTAGTGTGGCACAAGGAGGTAAGTGGGCTCCTACATGTGCTTAGTGTGGTAGGAACCACCCAGGAACATTTCCCGATGGCTCTACTGGTTGCTTCAAGTGTGGTTAAGAGGGTCACTTTATGAAAGAGTGTACTAAGAACAGGCAGAGTGGTGGAAATAGGGGTACAAGGGCCCAATCTTCTTCAGTTGCTCCACAAGACAAGGCTGCATCTAGAGGAGCTACTTCAGGGGCAGGTGGAGGAGGAAACCGCTTGTATGCTATTACTAGTCACCAAGAGCAAGAGGATTAGCCAAATGATGTCACTGGTATGATCAAAGTCTTTAATTTTGATGTTTATGCTTTGCTAATTCCAAGGGCGAGTCTATATTTTGTGACTCCTTATATTGCCATGAATTTTGATATTTTTCCTGAGCAACTTCTTGAGCCCTTCAATGTTTCTACACCTGTTAGTGAGTGTATTCTAGCTGAGAGAGTTTATCGTGATTGTACCATTTCCATCAATCACAAGAACACCATGGCTAACTAAGTTGAGTTAGATATGATAGATTTTCATGTCATTCTAGGTATGGACTGGTTTCATGCCTGTTATGCCTCAGTCGATTGTAGAACTCGAGTTGTTAAGTTCCAGTTTCCTAATGAGCCAGTTATTGAGTGGAGAAGTAGTTCAGCAGTGCCTAAGGGTCTTTTGATTTCGTACCTTAGTCCGAGTTAATGACTCTAGTGTTGAGATACCACCTATCGAGTCAGTTTGAGTTGTGAGTGAGTTTCCAACGGTCTTTCCAAACAATCTTCCTGGAGTTCCTCATTTGAGAGAAATAGACTTTAATATAAATATTTTTCTCGATACCCGTCCTATCTCTATTCTGCCATATAGAATGGCACCAGCAGAGTTGAAAGAGTTAAAAGAGTAGTTGAAATACCTCCTTGAGAAGGGTTTTATTCGACCAAGTGTCTCACCTTGGGCCGCTCCAGTCTTATTTATGAGAAAGAAGGATGGTTCTCTTAGAATGTGTATAGATTACTGTCAGTTGAACAAGGTTAATATCAAGAATAAGTATCCTCTTCCGAGAATAGATGATCTTTTTTATCAACTTCAGGGAGCCACTTGTTTTTGTAAGATAGACCTCAAATCTGGCTATCATCAGTTGAAAGTAAGAGAAAGTGATATCCCTAAGACAACTTTCATGACCCGCTATGGTCATTATGAGTTCCTAGTTATGTGTTTTGGTTTGACCAATGATCCTGCAGCATCATGGACCTTATGAACAGAGTATTCAAGCCTTATTTAGATATGTTTGTTATCGTATTCATTGATGACATTCTAATCTATTCGAGGAATGAGGAAGATCATGCTAGTCATCTCAGAACAGTCCTTCAAACCCTCATGGATAAGGAGTTATATGCTAAGTTCTCTAAGTGTGAATTTTGGCTTGAGTCTGTGGCATTCTTAGGCCATATTGTTTCCGGTGATGGGATTAGAGTTGATACTCAAAGATAAAGGCAGTGCAAAATTGGCCTAAACCCACGTCTCCAATGGATATTAGGAGTTTCTTGGGATTGGTTGGATATTATAGAAGGTTCGTCGAGGGGTTCTAATCTATTTCATATCCTTTGACCTAGTTGTCTCAGAAAATAGTTAAGTTTCAATGGACTGAAGCTTGTGAGAAAAACTTTCAGGAATTGAAAAAGCGGTTGACTACTGCCCCAGTATTGACCTCATAAGAAGGTACGCAAGATTTTGTGGTATATTGTGATGCATCCAGAGTCGGATTGGGTTGTGTTCTAATGAAAAATGGCAAGGTTATAGCTTATGCCTCCAGACAGCTTAAGATTCACGAGAAGAATTACCCAACCCACGATCTAGAGTTGGTTGTTGTAGTGTTCGCTTAGAAAATATGGCGTCACTATATTTATGGTGTCCATATAGATGTGTTCACCAATCATAATAGCCTTCAGTATGTATTCAGTCAGAAAGAGCTTAATTTCAGACAGAGGAGGTGGTTGGAGTTACTCAAGGATTATGACATGAGTATTCTCTATCACCCAGGTAAGACTAATGTTGTTGCTGATGCCTTGAGCAGTTTATCTATGGGCAGTACTTCCCATGTTGAGGAAGATAAGAAAGAGTTAGCTAAAGATGTGCACAGACTTGCGTGATTGGGAGTTTGTTTAATGGATTCCAATGAAGGAGGAGCAGTGGTGATGAATGGGGTTGAATCATCATTAGTGTCCGAAATGAAAGAGAAACAAGACCAAGATCCTATTTTGCTTGAGTTGAAGGCAAATGTTAATAAGCAAAAAGTGATGGCTTTTGAACAAGGGGGAGATGGTGTATTGAGGTATCAAGGTAGATTGTGTGTGCCAAGGGTGGATGAACTTCTAGAGAGGATCATGGAGGAAGCTCATAACTCCAGATATTCTATCCATCCGGGTTCCACAAAAATGTATCTTGACTTGAGAGAAGTCTATTGGTGGAGTGGTATGAAGAAGATTGTAGAGTTTGTTGCTAAGTATCCGAACTGCCAACAAGTTAAGGTAGAGCACCAGAGGGCCGATGGTATGACTCAGAATATAGATATTCCGGAGTGGCAGTGGGAGATTATCAATATGGACTTTATTACTGGTTTGTTGCGGTCTCGCAGGCTGCTTGATTCTATTTGGGTGATTGTAGATCAAATAACTAAATCAGCCCACTTTTTGCTGTTAAAGACTACACATTCAGCAGAAGATTATGCTAAGTTATATATTCAAGAGGTAGTCAAACTTCATGGAGTTCCGGTGTCCATTATTTCAGATAGAGGTGCACAATTTACTGCACAATTTTAGAAGTCATTCAAGAAAGATTTGGGTACAAAGGTGAACTTGAGTACTTCTTTTCATTCGCAGTCTGATGGCCAAGCAGAGCGCACTATACATACTTTAGAAGATATGTTGAGGGCTTGTGTGATTGATTTCAAAGGTAATTGGGATGATCACCTACCTCTCATAGAGTTTACTCATAACAATAGTTACCACTCTAGCATCCAAATGGCTCCGTATGAGGCTCTTTATTGGAGAAGATGCAGATCTCCTATTGGATGGTTTGAGGTTGGTGATGCTGGGTTGATAGGACCAGATTTGGTTCATGAAGCTATGGAAAAAGTTAAGACTATCCAAGAGAGGTTGAAAATAGTGCAGAGTCGCCATAAATCCTATACAGATGTTAGGATAAGAGACTTAGAGTTTGAAGTAGATGATTGGGTTTATTTGAAGGTTTCACCCATGAAGGATGTTATGAGATTTGGCAAGAATGGGAAACTTAGTCCCCGGTATATTGGTCCTTAAAGAATATCCAAGAGGATCGATAACGTGGCTTATGAGTTAGAGCTACCGCAAGAGTTAGCAGCGATCCATCCAGTATTTCACATTTCTATATTGAAGAAGTGTATGGGAGATCCTTCACTTATCATACATACTGAAGATATTTGTATTAAGGATAGCTTATCTTATGAGGAGATTCTTGTTCAGATTCTAGATCGCCAGATTCGCAAGTTGAGGACCAAGGAAGTAGCATCAGTCAAAGTTCTATGGAGAAATCAGTTTGCTGAGGAAGCTACTTGGGAAGCTGATGAGGACATGAAGAAGAGATACCCACATCTCTTTGAGTCCGGAGAAATTCCAAATTAAGGTACTAATCCTTTCTTGACATTTGTTTTAAGTTGACATGTTGTGTTATATATTCCTTGTTGGGTGGTTAAGCTGAATGTTAGATGTTACACCCTTATCCTACTTAGAGTGATCTCATTCGAGGAAGAATGATCCCAAGGGGTAGATATTGTAACATCCCTCCTTAGAATGAACTAGAATTAGAAATAGCTATTTTTGGAAAGAATAAAAATCTGGAAATTTGGCAAGTTATGCTAAGTGTGAGTTTTGGGTCAACTTCAAATGACCATAACTTTTAGTACAAGATGAGTTAGGCGGGCCATAAGACATCAAATGAAAGGTCTTGGAATCCTCTTTCCTAAGCCACCGAGTTTGCTAATTTTTGAGCTTGTATGAGGGAGATATGCCCGTTTGAAGTCGGGCTATCCGGATAAGGGAAGTCAGCCGGATTTAAGAGAGGTATTTTGGTCTTTTCCTTACCCAATTAAGTTAATTCGTTTTTAGTAATTAATTAGGGGTATAAACTGATTTGGTTCAGTTTACGCAATCTAAATTAACGCTTAGGGTTTGAGAATAGTTCAAGAAGAGGAGAAAAGGAGAAAGGTCAAGGCGTTCATGGATTTTCTTGCAGAATCGAAGATCGTTTCTCTAAGGGTTGATGCCTAATGAGGTATGTGAGTTCACATAGTATTGGGTTCGTTCACCCACGCGCCAATCATGTTAATTTCAACGTTAAATTCATTCTAGAAAGTTGAAGGTTTGATGTTCTTGAATTGTGTTCTTGAAATTGGCTTCTGTTCTTGAGTAAAATTATATTGATGAGTTCTTGAAGAAATCGTGTCGATTTTAGAGTCATGTTTGATTAGATTCTTGTGTACATGTATTGGGTATCTGAATCTAAAGAGAAATTAAGAAAAGAATCGAATTTAGTCGAGTTAAGATTAGAAAGATGAGTTAAAAAATTCGTCGGGTTTGCCTGGGGAGGGACTGGCGCGGTGCGCCCCATATGCGCAAGAGAAGCTGGGGAGGCGCGCCAGCACTGCGCCAAAAATCACAGAACTTTGGGGCTGGCGCCCCGCGCCATCAATGCGGCTGGGACGTCTGCCCTCACCTATTTTTCATCGTTTAGCCTGTCTGAGTCCTTCTAAAGTGTAGTAACACTTCCTATCGATTCTAACTACTCTAAATGACTTCTAAACATCTAGAAATCATCAATAAACATGAATCATAACCTTGAATCCATAAATTCAAATTCAAGGAAAGCTAAGAGCCAAGTCTAGAAAGTTCATAGAGTCTTTCCAAAAGGTCTTTTACAATTGTTTTAAACATGTTTTAAGAATTGAGCATGGAGTTGAGTTCCAACACTTTTAAGAGATAAATTTTTGAGTAATAATCTCAAACAACAGAGAAAGAGTTATGTTTTTAAACATATGAGCTGAGTATATTTTGGGAGTAGTATTGAGCACCGATATGGGGACGAGTTCATAATAACTCAAGTCTCTATAAACCATGTAGCCAACGTGGGTAGAAAAGGTCATACTTTTTAGATGATTCCTTAATAATTTTTAGCATAGACTGGTGGATCCACTTAGTTGAGGCGTTCTATATCCCGTAAATTTATAGGACAGTTCTGGCAGCATCGGTGAGACGATGTATCATCACATAGCTCATAGTGATGGTTGTCGGTTAGAAATCTCCCAAACAGAGTTTATTTTTGTATTCTTATATATATTTGAGATATTATCATCTTTTCCAATACTTCGACATGTTATCTACTGTTTTAAATGCTTTATATAAACTGTATCTGTATTGCTGTTTTATTTCTGCATTGAGTTGAGTATCCATGAGTTGAGTAAAGCTGAGGTAAGTGTTCCTTTCAGATTCCAGTTCAAGCTTACGTATGGTTTAGATTTCCCCTCACATGCTCGTACATTACATCTACTGACGCCATTTTGCCTGCATCTTTTATGATGCAGATACAGGTAACCAGGATCCGCATCCAGCCTTCGTTGACCCAGTGAGCATTCAAAGTCATTTGTTGAGCCTCCTTGCTTTCCAGAGGATCCCTTTTATCATGGTTGTTAGGATGATCGGGGGACTTGTCCCGACATCCATCATAGTATTAGAGGCTTCATAGATATTCAGATACTATTATTTCATTAGTCTTTTTCATTTCTGTTGTTTTATTCTAAGACTTAAGTTGCCACTTTGGCCAGATGAATGTTTATTTCTAAAAAATTCAGAGTTTATCTATTGAGACAGTTCAGTTAAGATTGTATAACAGTACATTTTATGTTGAGTAAGTCTTCCGCTAAGAGTTAAGCCAGGCCGAGGGTTCAATTGGGGCCAGCAATGGTTCTCGAGTGTCAGTCCCGCCCAGGGTCTAGGCTCGGGGCGTGACAAATCTTTACAAGGAATACAACAAAAACAACTCCGTGCCATCAATACATAAATCATAGCTAAATATGTTCCTCTAATTAATTAGTTCAACAAAAACAATAATATATATACAGTGTAATTCCACAAATAGAGTTTTGAGAGGGTAATAAAATATACACGAACCTTTCTTTTTATTTTCTGAAGAGAGATCATTTCCAATGATCCACGGCTCAAAAGAGAAAATATTAGGAAAAACAAATTTCTAGAAGCAAAAAAATAACAGTAAAATATTAAGATACAAAACAAAATGAAGCACCAAATAGTAAAAACTATATGCGATTACTAAATACTTCTACCAATAAGGGGAAGAATACAAAGGGTTAGCCCTTGGCCTCTCCCCCCTAACGAAAGCTTCTTAATTACATTCATGTCTTTAAACTACTAAAAGTTCAACTTTTGAACTCATAATTTCAATGGTGCAATGGATAAACCTATGGAAAGTTTAACCAATAAAGTAACCAAATATATATGGATCTGCATGCCTTTTGTATTCCTTAGTGGTGGATGGGGTTGATTTCCTTTGGTGGTGGCCCGAGAATGTTTTTCAAAGCATAAGCACCTTTTATTTTAATGGTTGCCTTGTCATAACCCAAAGCAACTTCTACTGCATTGTCAAAACCTCCCAACCAACGTCTTTATGCATTCTTACATTTCGAATCTCTCCAACCCATCTTCCCCATTTCTGTTGTCCAAATACCCTTTACTTCTTTACATTTTATTGGAGCAGCTTCGTATCTTTCTTCTCTTTGGAAGACACAATTTTTAAGTGACCTTGGTCTTTCCATTTTTGATGATAATTTCTTTACAAATTATTTTTTATCGTTTGTACTTCTCTCCTTGAAGATTTTCCTCCTCATCAGTAGATGAATCTGTGGAGTCATTGTCCATTATGTAAATACGTACAACACGTGGTAAGATAATAGAATGTTCGCCCATTAGGTTGTTTTTTTTCCTCTGGCAATTCATTATGTCGTAAAGCCATGACATCCAAGAATCACAAAAAGGTCATCAGAAAGTCCTAAAAAAAAGATATTATTAGAAAATTTACAGTTCGAGTTAAAAAAAATTCCTCTGTCTTGCCCAATCCTGTTGGAGTTTACTAGTTGGGTTATAATCTAACGAACCCGTCTAATGAGAATAAAGGGAAGGTCAAAGGGGAGAAGTCAAAGCGATATGATAAGGCACGTCAAAAGGAAATCATTGTTAAGAATGAAAATATTGAGTTGATTTCAATGAAAAGTCTTTTTTGGTCTATTCAACCTCGTGAATTTGTTTCTTTTGCCAAGCCAAAATCGAGCCAAAAAATATGAACCGCATGATTTTTTTTAATATATTTGTCTTATCAGGGACGTCACTATTTACTCAATCATGTTTGAACTTGAAGCATAACTCTTGTTATTTTAAAAAGAAAAATGGTATCGCCTTAATCCATTGTAAGAATGAATTTACATTTAGTGAGAACTGTACAAAATTGACCTGAACATGCAACTAGTTTATTTAATGAAGAAAATGAGTAACGATCTATGTTTAATATTAAATAATGTAATAAATAACTCTAATCAAATTTCAATGACAAGATCCTCACGATAATATATTGGAGCAACGACGTACTAGCTTCATGTAAATACTTTAGCTTTTCAGAATATTTTCAAGTGAACAATTTAAAAAAATTCTTACAATGACTTATCTTACGGTATATGTTAAACTATATTGGACATTTCTGTTACATCAAAAACATATTCTCTAAATATTTTTTCAAAACCCAAGGTTTATCTAGCAAAAGTAGCATTTTTAAATTAATTTTTTTTAGCAAATATTTGCAAGGAATATAACAAAAACTACTCCGCGTCATCAATATATAAATCATAGCTACTCATGTTCCTCCAATTAATTAGTTCAACAAAAACAATAATATATACAGCGTAATTCCACAAATAGAGTTTGGAGAGGGTAATAAAATATACACGAACATTTCTTTTCATTTGTGAAGAGAGATCCTTTCCAATGACCCACGGCTCAAAAGAGAAGTTATTAGGAAAACCAAATTTCCATAAGCAAAAAAAAAATAACAGTAAAATATTAAGATACCAAGCAAAGCGAAGCAACAAATAGTAAAAACTATATGCGATTACTAAATACTTCCACCAATAAGGGGAAAAAGAGAAGGGGCTAGCCCTTGGCCTCTCCCCCCTAACGAAACCTTCCTATTTACATTCATGTCTTTAAACTACGAAAATTTCAACTTTTGAACTCATAATTTCAAAGGTGCAATGGATAAGCCCACAGAAAGTTTAACCAATAAAGTAACTAAATATGTATGGATCTGCATGCCTTTTGTCTTCCTTAGTGGTGGATGGGGTTGATTTCCTTCGGTGGTGGCCCGAGAATGTTTTTCAAAGCATTAGCACCTTTTATTTCAATGGCTGCCTTGTCATAAGCCAAAGCAGCTTCTACCGCAGTGTCAAAACTTCCCAACAAACGTCTTTATTCATTCTTACATTTCAAATCTCTGCAACCCATCTTCCCCATTTCTGTTGTTTAACTCCCCTTTACTTCTTTACATTTTCTTGGAGCAGCTTCGTATCTTTCTTCTCTTTGGACGACACCATTTTTGAAGTAACCTTGGTCTTTCCATTTTTGATTATAATTCTTTACAAATTATTTTTTGTCGTTTGGACTTCTCTCCTTGTATATTTTCCTCTTCATCACTAGATGAATCTGTGGCGTCATTGTCCGTTATGTAAATACGTACAACGCATGGTAAGATAATAGAAAGTTCACCCATTAGGTTATTTTTTACCTCTAGCAATTCATAGGTCGTAAAGCCATGACATCCAAGAAACACAAAAAGAAGGTGATCAGAAAGCCCTTAAGAAAAGATATTACTAGAATATTGACAGTTCGAGTCGAAAGAAATTCCTCTGTCTTGCCCAATCCTGTTGGAGTTTACTAGTTGGGCTACAATCTAACGAACCCGTCTAATGAGAATAAAGGGAAGGTCAAAGGGGAGAAGTCAAAGTGATGTGATAAGGCACATTCAAAGGAAGTCATTGTTAAGAATGAAAATATTGAGGTGATTTCAATGAAAAGTCTGCTTTGGTCTATTCAACCTCGTGAATTTCTTTCTTTATCCACGCCAAATTAAGCACAAAAAAGTGTTCCGTGTGATTGTTATATATTTATCTTATCAGGGACGTCTCTATTTACTCAATCATGTTTGAAACTGAAGCATAATTCTTGTTTATTTAAAAAGATGGTATCGCCTTAATCCATTTTAAGAATGAATTTACATTTAGTGAGAACTGTACAAAATTGACCTAAACATGCAACTATTTTATTTAATGAAGAAAATGGGTAACGATCTATGTTTAATATATAACAACGTAATAAGTAAGTCTGATCAAATTTCAATGTCAAGCCCCTCACGATAGTTTAAGGGAGCAACGAAGTAGTAGCTTCATGTAAATAATTTAGCTTTTCAGAAATTTATCAAGTGAACAGTTTCAAAATAATATTTCAATGACTTATTTTACGAGATATGTTAAACTATATTGGACATTTCTATTACATGATAAACATATTGTCTAAATTTTTTTTAAAACCCAAGGTTAATCTAGCAAAAGTAGCATTTTTAAGTTAATGTTTTTTTAGCAAATCTTTACAAGGAATACAACAAAAACAACTCCGCGTCATCAATACATAAATCATTGCTACTCATGTTCCTCCAATTAGTTAGTTCAACAAAAACAATAATATATACATTGTAATTCCACAAATAGAGTTTGGAGAGGGTAATAAAATATACACGAACCTTTCTTTTCATTTTGTGAAGAGAGATCGTTTCCAATAACCCACGGCTAAAAAGAGAAGGTATTACTAAAAATAAAATTACATAAGCAAAAAATATAACAGTAAAATATTAAGATACAAAGTAAAATTGTAACGACTGTTCCCGTCGTTATGAAAAAGCCAATGGGGAAGGAATTTGGGCAAGAAAACTTCTGAGTAGTAACTTGGAAATTTCCTCCCTAGGCCAGACTTTGATGAAATCTTAGTTAGGTGAGGTCTAGGACAATCCAGTAATGGATGGGGTAATTAATTATGAGTTTGATCACGTGAGTGGATAGCCAAGACGTTAAGGAGCCTGTACGGCTTTACGACAGTGAATTCGGGGGAGTAGAACTCCTGAAACTGATCTTGGTGTGAAAAGGTAGTTTCAGAACGTCAACCTTTGAAGGTGTATTGCGTAATGGGAGCTTGGAACTCAAATTTCAAGTTTTTGTCTCTGTGCCAGCCCCTTGGGCGGGATTTATTCCACCAGGGCGGGGCTGGTGTGGTGGGATGGGGCCGCTGTGGCGGGCCAGTCGCGACTTAAACCGGGGAAAACCCCCAAAAATGTTGTTTTCTGTAAAACCTTGTTCTTAAGAGCTAAAGGACGACCTAGGGCCATTTCTCATCAAATTTCCACGAATTCTCGCACCAAATGTAAGTTAATTACTCCCCTAATTTGTATTTCGATTCTTTGAACTTAGAATCCTTGTTAATTATCGTTGGTGGAGGGTTTTGGCCTGAAGTTAATGGTTGGAAAAGCCCTAGTTGAGGATTAGGATCATGGGTTTGGCCTTGGGTTGATAATTTGTTATAATCTGGGTAAATTAGGCCTTGTTTATTGATTCTTGCATTAATTACTTGTTTTAGACCAAGAACAAGCTAAAAGACTCCGGAAAGGGAAGTCTCAAGTGTTTTAGGAGTGTTTAGGCTTGGTTTCGAGGTATGTGATGGTTCAACTTCCCGTTGTGTTATATATGCATGTTAATTTCTCCATTGTATGCATGCATGTGTGTAAATAGGGAAAACATGAATCGAATCTAATGAAATGACTAAGTATGAGCAATTATATCCCATGAACCTGTTACTTGACTGTGTGACTATGTGCACTGTTCATTATGGGTGTGATTGTGACTGTGGTTGTTCTGACTTGACCGGCTGTCACGTTTTGACACATATATTAGACCAGGTGTCACGTTCCGACACATATATTGGACCGGGTATCACATTTCGATACATATATATTGGATCGAGTGTCACATTCCGACACACTAACAGTTTGGGTGTGGGTTTCATGAGAGGACCATTGTAACTGTCATATCTACTTGTTATTGATACTATGGAATTGCACATTGCTCCTAAAATGATAATTGAATTATGCATCCTATATATGTGTGTTTACTGTGTTGTAATTACTTGCTTATATTTCCCTTACTGAAGTAGCCGCGTGATCCTTTCAATATACCGTTGTTTCGTATACTGATACTGTACTTGCTCTTTCCTTGTTGAGTACAGGGCATCTTCAGGCGGCAACTGACAGACCTTAGCTAGGAGATCATTGACCGAGGCCGGATTCAAGGGTGAGCCAGTTCTTTCAGGCTTCCATGGATCCATCCTTAGCTTAGTCCATTCTTTTCGGAGTCAGACTATATATATATATATATATATTCAGACTTTTACTTATGTTTAGTTTTTGGGGTTGCACCCCCTTTTTCTTAGACTTGTTGATAGTAGAGTTTTGGTACAATGACTTTCAAGTCTAGGGTTGAATTTTCACGAGGTTTATCTTGGTTGTTTTGCTAAACCTTCGGAGTTTATGGGAACTCCTTGAATTATTCATTATTTAAATCTTCTTCCGTATTTTTAAATGGTTTAGTTTCTTTAAGTTACTTAGTCGGGTTGTGGTATTTGTTCTCCCACCAAAGGGTTAGTGTGGGTGCCAATCACGGTGGTCTGGGTCGTGACAAAGTTGGTATCAAAGCCCTAGGCTCGTTGATCTCATTGTACCAAAATGATTCTAGTAGAGTCTTGCGAAGTGGTACGGAGACATCTGTACTTTTCTTCGAGAGGCTACAGGACTAGGAAATCTCCGTCTTCTTCTCCTTTCGTTCTATGAATTGAATCCAATTGGTATCTGGTGATCCAAATTGGTATCTAACCTCTTTCCCTCTTCTGTCCGTAGATGGTTAACAATTGATACATTAGCGTCAGGCCCGTAGCTCCCATCAATGAGCCAGCAGAGGAGCCCGCAGCAAGAGGCCGTGGTCGAGGCAGGGGTAGAGGCAAAGGAAGGGGAAGAGGCCAAGGAAGGGTAGCACCTGCCAGGGGTGGAGCCCCAGTTGAGAATGTTCCCAGGGAAGAGGCCCCACTTCCACCCCAAAAAGAGATGGAAGAAAATGTGGAG
Source organism: Solanum etuberosum (assembly GCA_029582245.1). Classification (NCBI taxonomy): domain Eukaryota; kingdom Viridiplantae; phylum Streptophyta; class Magnoliopsida; order Solanales; family Solanaceae; genus Solanum; species Solanum etuberosum. The sequence continues at coordinate 213,722 of JAJONR010031897.1, forward strand.
ATCGAAGATGAGGAGGATGTTGGACAAGAGGAGGACGCACAGGCTTAGACTACAGGTCTTCCTCCCAGAGACCCAGTGATAGGTCAGCAGATCATGACTTTTTTGAGGGGGTTGGTCGGCTCTGGAGTCCTTCCAACAATGCAAGCTGCTCAACCTCCAGTCAACCACCCCATTGTTGCTACTGTTCCCCAGGTGGATGGAGCATTAGGCACATATGCATTCTTCCATCCCCTATTTGGTCCTATGATGACTGGTATTGAGCATGAGATGTTGACTAAGTTTCTGAAGATAAAGCCGCCTGTGTTCCATGGTTCTGAGAGTGAGAATGCCTATGAGTTCATTGTGGATTGCTATGAGAGGCTTCACAAGTTAGGCATTGTACACCAGCATGGAGTAGAGTTCGTGACCTTCCAGCTTCAAGGTGAGGCTAAGTAGTGGTGGAGGGCCTATGTGGAATGCAGATCGCCAGTCTTGCCCCCACTCACTTGGATGCAGTTCCATGCTTTGTTTCTGGAGAAGTATGTGCCCTGGACTTTGAGGGATCGCAAGAAGGATGAGTTCATGGCCTTGGAGTAGGGTTGTATGATTGTAGATGCTTTTGAGGTTAAGTTCCATGCCTTGTCCAGATATGCTACACAGTTGGTGACTACAGAGGAGGAGAGGATTCGTCTATTCATCAAGGGATTGAACCCCGAGTTACAGGTATTGTCTGATCATATGACCTCTGCAGGTAAAAGTTTTAATGAGGTGACAGACTTTGTGAAGAAAGTGCAAGGAGTTCGACGTGATGGGGAGGCCAAGGCTTTGGCTAAGAAGCCCAAGAACACATGTTCCTACTCAAGAGGTTCAGATAGGCCGGCGATTGCAGCTCGGCCAATTCACTCAGCTATGCCCGCTTCTATAGGTGGTTACTCAGGAACTCCATAATAGAATCCTATTCAGGATAGTCAGGGAGCCGCACCTGCATCTAGCAGCAGGCCGTCTTTTGACCACAATTGTTACAATTGTGGAGAACCTGGACATATGAGGAGAGATTGTCCCCATCTGCGCATGCCTAACCCCGTGCAGTAGCAGACCAGAGCAGTGGTACCAGCGGGCAGTGGTAGTAATGGCAGAGGACGTCCACAGGGTGAACGAGGAGGAAATTAGCGAGGATGTGAAGGCCGAGAAAATGGTAATGCAGGTAGAGGTGCAGTGCAACTAGGATAAGAGGTTTCCCGTCAAGATGACAAGGCTCAATTTTATGCCTTTTCGGGCAAGACTGAGGCTGAGGCATCCGATGCAGTGATCACAGGTACTATTCTTGTCTATGACCGGATGGCTACTGTTTTGTTTGATCCGAGTTCTACTTATTCATATGTGTCTGTTCAGTTTGTCTTGGGATTTGATGCGGTTTGTGAGGCGCTTGATGCCCCCATCCATGTTTGTACCCCAATTGGAGAGTCTGTCATAGTCACCCATGTCTATCGTGCTTCTTCTGTCCTGTTTATGGGTTTTCAGACTTGGGCTGATTTGGTTATTCTGGATATGACTGATTTTGATATAATCTTAGGCATGACTTGGTTCTCCCCCTATTATGTTGTGCTTAATTGTAATGCTAACTCTCTGACTCTGGAGATCCCGGGTAGGGAAAAGTTAGAGTGGGAAGGGGTGTACAAGCCTAAGCCAACTAAGGTCATATCTTTTGTTCGGGCAAGAAAACTGGTGGGGTAGGGGTGTTTGGCATATTTGGCTCATATTCGGGATGTTGATGTTGAGACTCCCTGTATTGAGTCTATTCATGTAGTGTCTTAATTCAAGGAAGTGTTTCCTACCAATTTGCCTGGTATGCTTACGGAGAGGGATATTGATTTCTGCATTGACTTGGAGTCGGGCACACGCCCCATCTCCATTCCTCCTTATCGCATGGCTCCGGCAGAATGGAGAGAACTTAAAGCTCAAATCCAGGAGCTTATTGATAAAGGTTTCATCCATCCTAGTGCTTCCCCGTGGGTTGCTCCTGTCTTGTATGTTAAGAAGAAGGATGGTAGTATGAGGATGTGCATAGACTACCGACAGTTGAATAGGGTCACCATTTGAAATAAGTATCCGTTCCCTCAGATAGATGATCTCTTTGACCAGCTACAGGGTGCATCAGTTTTCTCTAAGATTGACCTAAGGTCTGGTTACCATCAGTTAAAGATTAGGCCTGAGGATGTACCCAAAACGGCATTCAAGACCCGCTATGGGCACTATGAGTTCTTAGTGATGTCATTTGGGTTGACCAATGCTCCTGCAGCCTTCATGAGTTTGATGAATGGTGTGTTCAAACCATTCCTAGATTCTTTTGTTATCGTCTTTAATGATGACATTTTGGTTTATTCGAAGAGTAAGGAGGAGCATACCGACCATCTTCGTATTATTTTGGGTGTCCTTGGAAAATAGAAGTTGTAAGAAAATTTTTCCAAGTGTGAGTTCTGGTTGACTTCAGTTGCCTTTTTGAGGCATGTGGTTTCAAAGGAAGGGGTAGTGGTAGATCCCCAAAAGATCGAAGCTGTCAAGAACTGGGCCCGGCCTAGCTCTGTGACTGAAGTTAGGAGTTTTGTGGGGCTCGCAAGCTACTGTCGATAGTTTGTGAAAAAAATTCTTGCATTGCCACACATTTGATAAGGCTTACCCAAAAGGAGTTGCCTTTCGAGTAGACCGACAAATGTGAAGAGAGCTTCAAAAAGCTGAAGACTCTTCTGACCACAACATCTATTCTGATGCTGCCGGTTGAAGGTAAGGATTTCATTGTTTATTGTGATGCTTCACTTTCGAGCTTGGGTGTTGTGTTGATGCAGGATAAGAATGTCATAGCTTATGCATTGCGGCAGCTGAAGGTGCATGAGAGAAACTACCCGATGCATGACTCGGAGTTGGCAGCGGTAGTGTTCGCCCTCAAGATCTGGCGGCATTACCTTTATGGTGTCAAGTGTGAGGTGTTTACTGATCATCGTAGTCTGCAACATGTATTCACTCAGAAGGATCTAAATCTGAGACAGTAAAAGTGGATGGAGTTACTCAAGCATTATGATGTTACGATCCAGTATCATCCGGGTAAGGTTAATATGGTGGCAAACACATTAAGCCGGAAGACAGTGAGTATAGGTAGTCTAGCTTGCTTGTGTATGTCCAAGTGACCTTTGTCCAAAGAGTATCACACCTCGGAGTCTAAGTTCATGCAGTTGGGCATCTCAGAGAAAGGTGGAGTGTTAGCCAGCATTGAGGTTAGGCCCACATTCATTGAGGAAATCAAGGCCAAGTAGTTTGAGGATGAGAGTTTGAATGAGCTCAGAAAGAAGACAGTGTCTGGCAAGGCACGGGATGCGGCTCTTGATGCAGGTGGTGTGCCTAGTTTTAAGGGAAGAATTTTTGTTCCCCGAGTGGGTGACTTGATTCAAAAGATGTTGACAGAATTCTATGGTTCGCGGTATTCCATTCACCGGGGTGTGACCAAGATGTACCGAGATTTGAAATGACTTTATTGGTGGCCTGACATTGTCACTCCCCAAACTACCCCCAGGACGCAGACATGGGACCTAGGATCACGAGTAACCCCAAGCTAACCCTGCTGGCATAACATAAGCATACTATGATAACTGAAATGAAATCATTCTATGCGGAAGCTTAAACATGAGATCAACTGAAAGTGATGGGGAATACCCATTCTAAGTCTGAATATATAATCTGAGAGTTTAACGACAAATGAAATATCAAACTCCAAGCTAAAACTGAATCTAACTATGTTTGAAATAAAGCCTCTAACTGACTAGAAATGCTGAGACATGCCCCAGCTAAATCTAGCAAAAACTGAAACTAAAGACTGAAAGTAGAAGGATAATCATGTCACTCGTCCTCAAAGAATGAGGAATCACCACTGATGCTGCTGAACTGGAGATCGGGAATCGATCTATGCGTGATCTAAATGCTGAGGACCTGAACCTACATCACGAAAAAATGTAACGCAGAGTATGCGTCATTACTTGAAAGGTACTGAGCATGCAGGATAGAATAAAGCTGAACAATATACATAACTGAAGAAAGCATATAACTGAGCAATGATGTAAGATAAGCATGATACTATACTGGAGATACTGAACATGAACTAACTGAATGCAATGACTAAGTTTATAACATGTTGAAACTGAATACTGAACTGTATCTGATAACCTGGTCACTACACTAGAATCTGAATGTGGGAGCTACTAATAACCGACATAAAACCACATGAGCTAAATGTGAAGTCCGGTGTATACGCCCCATCGAGAGGACCCAATATACCCTTCCAGAGGTATAGAGTCATGACTGGCGTGATCACTAAAATGTAATGCCCACAGAGGGGACTTATAAACCTACAGGGGCATGAAGTTCTAGGACTATGAGGGTACACTGAACCCTAGTCCAACTCAGTATTAAGTCTACTCCCAACTGATTATGTAAATAACACATTATGCCTGAATTTTTGTAATACTGAATAGCTTAAAGTACTGACATGCTAACTGAAAATGCAACATTAATGTACTGATATGAAACATTCATACTTGGAGCATGTATAACTGAATAAACTGACCTAGCATGTGTAATTCATGAACTAAACGAATCTACACAACTAGGGTTCTAAATTTCATGCAAGAACTGAAGCAACAACATGATAATCTGATTTGGATTCTTCTAGCAGCTAAAACCCAACAATTACTAACATTCAAGAAACCCTAGGTCTAGATAATATCAAGGGAATCAAGATTCTGATTGAAATCTAAGGACCTAGTGGAAAAAGGGAACCCACTAGTGAAATCCCACATACCTAGTGACAAATTCCACGGACAATTTTTTTTATTTCGGGGCTGAAACTGATGAAAACCTATTGCGTTCTAGGAGAAGGGTTGGTCGACTCTTTCTCCTTCTGCATTCTAAGTTTTCTAATTTTTTGGTGAATGACTTGAGTAGGGTAGATTCTAATTAAGTTACTAGGATTAAAATGATCAAAACTACGTAGTTTAGGGGTTAAACGATGTAGTTTAGGGGTCCAACACATAGAGAAAAGACTAAACGACCCCTGACTTAAAATCTGTCGGGGTCACCGACGGACCGTGGACAGACTGACGATCTGTGCTGGTCATCTGTCGTTCGCAACTAGGAGCTGAAAGCTGAAAGCTGACGGTCTGACCTACGGCCCTCGACCACGGACCGTGGTCTAACCTACGGTCCGTAGGACCTGGTGTGGTTGGACCCTTAGCCAGATTTTTGGACTACTTCTGGAGAGGGTGGCAGGTGGCCATCCATGGACCACCAGAACGGACAGTGGGTCACCCTACGGTCTGTGGGTGGTGCCCATTGGTGGAACCTGCAATTTTTGAAATCTTTAATTTGGTAGTTCTAGCATACGGGGTGTTACATTATCTTTCCCTTGGAAACATTCGTCCTCGAATGAAGATTAAACTAGCTGAATAAGGAGGAAAAGAGCTTCAAACCTTACCACTAAATACTGGAAACTGAAATCTCACTGAACAGTGTTTCAAAAACATGCAAATACGCTGAAAATGCAAGTATAGCTGAAGGAACATGATACTAAGACTAAATCTATGCATGAATGACTGAAAAACTGGAGAGGAACTATTACCTCAAGCTGGAGTGGCATCGTAAGGAAAGAGATGAGGGTACTTGGCCTTAATGGCTGCTTCTACTTCCCAAGTAGCTCCCTCTACAGACTGACTCCTCCACAAAACCTTAACTGAAGCGACTTCCTTGTTTCTCAACCTTCTAACCTGACGATCAAGAATCTCAACTGGCACATCCTCATAAGTAAGACTATCTTTCACAGCCACACTCTCTAAAGGTACTATGGATGCTGGATCACCCACGCACTTCTTCAACAATGAAACGTGAAAGACCGGATGCACTGCTTCTAGTTATGCTGGTAACTCTAACTCATCAGCCACTTTACCAACTCTTTTTAAGATCTTGTAAGGGCCTACATATCTAGGACTGAGCTTTCCTTTCTAGCCAAACCTCATCACTCCCTTCATAGGTGACACTTTCAGGAAAACCCAATCATCAACTTGGAATTCCAAGTCCCTTCTCCTTACATCTGCATAGGACTTCTGGCGACTCTGGGTTGTCTTAAGTCTATCTCTGATGAGCTGCACTTTTTCCATAGCATTGTGAACTGAATCTGGCCCTATCAAGGCTGCTTCACCTACTTCAAACCAACCAACTGGAGATCTGCATCAACACCCATATAATGCCTCAAAAGGGGCCATCTGAATGCTTGAATGGTAGCTATTATTGTAAGCGAACTCTATAAGAGGAAAGTGATCATCCCAACTACCCTTGAAGTCGATCACACAAGCTCTCAAAATGTCCTCTAAGGTCTTAATGGTACACTCTGCCTGACCATCCGTCTGCGGATAAAATGTTGTGCTAAGATTAACCTAAGTATCAAGACCTTTATGAAATGACTTCCAGAGATGAGAAGTAAACTGAGGACCTCTATCTGAGATGATAGACATGGGAACCCCATGCAACCTGACTATCTCATTAATCTAATTCTTGGCGTAGTCCTCCACCGAGTCTGTAGTCTTAACAACCAAAAAGTGCGCAGACTTAGTAACACTGTCTACTATCACCCAAATGGAGTCATGTTGTGTGCGAGTACGAGGTAAATCTGTAATGAAGTCCATGTTGATCACTTTCAACTTCCAAGTAGGAATGTTGATCTCTTGAGTCATACCCCCTGGTTTGTGATGTTCTACCTTCACTTGCTGACAATTTGGGCACTTAGCCACAAAATCTGCTATATCCCTCTTCATGCCATTCCACCAAAAGACTTCCCGCAGATCACGATACATTTTAGTGGCGCCTGGATGAATAGAATACCTAGAGTTATGGGCTTCTGCAAGAATCTGTTGTCTCAACTCACCCACCTTAGGAACACATAATCGACCCTGATAGCGAAGCACACCATCTCCCCCTTGGGAAAAAACCTCCAATCTCTACTGATGAACTACACCCTTTAGATGAAGCAATATCGGATCACTGTATTGCTTTTCCTTAACCTCTACTACCAATGAAGATTCTGACCCATTCTGAACTGTTACACCATCATCTGATATGCTCATAAGGCGAACTCCCAAGCGAGCCAGCCTGTGAACATCCTTTGCTAATTCTTTTCTTTGTTCCTCAACATGTGCTACACTACCCATAGATAGTCTGCTAAGAGCATCTGCTACTACATTGGCCTTACCAGGATGGTAAAGCACATTTAAGTCATAGTCCTTGAGGAATTCAAGCAATCTCCTCTGGTGAAGATTTAACTCTTTCTGGGTGAACACATACTGAAGGCTTTTAAGGTCTGTGAACACATCTACGTGAACGCCATATAAGTAGTGTCTCCAAATCTTTAGGGGCAAATACTACGGCTGCAAGCTCGAGGTCATGCGTCGGATAATTCTTCTCATGCACCTTAAGCTGTCTAGAAGCATATGTTATAACCTTACCTCGATGCATCAACACACAACCTAGGCCGACTCTGGACGCATCACAATAGATAACATAACCGTCTGAAACCTCTGGTAGAGTCAAAATCAGAGCTGTAGTCAACCTAGTTTTCAGTTCTGCAAAGCTCTTGTCACACTCATCTGACCACTAAAACTTAACCTTTTTCTGAGTCAACTTAGTTAATGGAGAATCTATGGATGAAGATCCTTCCATGAACCTTCTGTAATAACAAGCCAAACCCAAGAAACTTCTGATATTTGTAAGAGAGGTAGGCCTGGGCCATTGTTTCAGTGCTTCTATTTTCTGAGAATCCACTCGGATCCCTTCGCTAGATACTATATTCCCAAGGAAAGCAACAGAATGTAACCAAAACTCACATTTACTAAACTTAGCGAATAACTGGCGATATTTGAGAGTTTGAAGGACAACCCTCAAATGAGTTGCATTTTCTTCCTCATTCCTAGAGTAAATGAGGATATCATCAATAAAGACGATAACAAAAAAGTCCAAATATTACTTTAATAACCTATTCATCAAATCCATGAAAGTTGCAGGAGCATTGGTTAGTCCAAATGACATAACTACAAATTTATAATGACCATATCGAGTTCCGAAGGCTGTTTTCGGAATGTCTCTATCTCTGACGCTGAGCTGATGATAACCGGATCTGAGGTCTATCTTCGAAAAATGACTAGCACCCTGTAGTTGGTCAAACAAGTCATCAATTCTGGGAAACGGATACTTATTATTGATTGTGACTTTGTTCAACTGCCGATAGTCAATGCACATCCTGAGAGAACCATCTTTCTTTTTCACAAACAACACTGGTGCACCCCATGGAGAAATACTAGGTCTGATAAAGCCATTATCTAGAAGGTCTTTCAACTGCTCTTTCAATTCCTTAAGCTCAGCTGGAGCCATTCTGTAAGGAGGAATAGAAATAGGCTAGGTATCTGGAAGGAGATCAATTCCAAAGTCGATTTCCCTTTCGGGAGGAACTCTAGGAAAATCTTCTGCAAACACTTCTGGGAACTCATTAACTACTGGAACCGAATCAAGAGTTGGGGCTTCGGAGCTTGAATCCTTAACCCGAACTAGATGATAGATATACCCCTTGGAAATCATCTTTCTTGCCTTAAGGTAAGAAATGAATCGACCCATAGGCGCTAGGCTACTACCCTTCCATTCTAAGATTGGTTCATTTGGAAACTGAAAATGAACGATCCTAGTTCTACAATCGAGTGAGGCATAACAGGAATGTAACCAATCCATGCCTAGAATGATATCGAAGTCTACCATTTCTAACTCTACAAGATCTGCTGAGGCGACTTTCTGAGAAACTGTGATAGCGCAATTTCTGTATACCCGTCTAGCTATAATTGGGTCACCGACTGGAGTAGAGACTGAGAAGGGTTCTGAGAGAGTTTCTGGACTAACATCGAATTTGACTGCTATATAAGGAGTTACAAAGGAAAGAGTAGCCCCTGGATCTAACAAAGCATAAACATCTAAGTCAAAGACCTGTAACGTACCAATGACCACATCAGGAGAACCTTCTTGATCCCAGCTAGCCTGAAGAGCATACAACCTATTTTGGTGCTGACCGTCACCTGTACCAGATGAGTTACCTTGCTGAGTCGGGTGACCTGCTGGTACTGCTGAAGGACAATCTCTAAACGTGTGACCAGTCTGACCACACCCAAAGTATCCTTCCTTTCCTACAGGACACTCACCCGGATGGTTCTTACCACACTTAGGACAAGTTAGATAGGTTCTGGTACCCGAAACACTCCCCTGAGACTTAGAGCCGGATGCCCTACCTTTTTTATCCTCTCGGAACCTGGAGGATGGAGCACTAGGTGATGAAGGTGCTGGGGTTGAAGACATTTGCTGAACCTGCGAGCGATTTCCACCACCCGATTTCTGTTGAGAATACTCATAGTTGCCTGTCCTAGCCTTTTTGTTCTCCTTAGCCTGTTCCTTAAGCTTATCTCCCTCAACCTGCTGAGCATGAGTCATGTGCCTAGAAATGTTCATATTCTACAGCAACATGGCATTTGTACACTCCGTTTTCACTAAGTCAGATACCCCATACAGAAACTTGTTCATTTGAGCCCTGGAATCGGCAACCATGTGAGGAGCATACCTGGAGAGTTGGGTGAACTTGAGTCCGTACTCTTGAACTGATATGATACCCTGCCTCAAATTCATCAACTCCTGAGCTTTCGCATCCCTCAACTTTCGTGGGAAGAACCTGTCCAGAAAAGTTTCACTGAAACACTCCCAAGTGATAGGAACAACATCCGTACCCCTGTTTTCTTTCCATTGAGTAAACCAAATGTGAGCCACATCCTTAAGCTGGTAAGATGCAAACTCAACCCTATCATTACCAGTCACTTGCCTCACTCCAAAGATTTGCTTAACCTCATCAATGAAGTTCTGGGGGTCCTCACCAACTTGCGACCCTAGAAACTCAGGCGGATTCATCCTAACAAATTCCCGAACTCTAGCTGCAGATGACCCACCATTAGCATTTGCAGGAGCTGGACCCTGCTGATTGTTCTGGTTAGTCACACTCTAAGACAAAAGTTGGATAGCGTTCTGAAACTCTGCATTCAAAACTTCCTGATATGGGACTAGAGGAGCTGCGTTAGCATTCCTTACGTTAGCTCTACGAGGAGGCATGATCTAAAACGCATAACAATGAGTTAGAGAGAGATCATACTAACGCACGATAAGAATATCAAGAAAATGAGGCTTTCCTAAAACACTTCATAGCTCCCCTCTCATTAGATGTGGTGCACTTCACACCCATGAAAAAGCCTCTACTTAGTGTGGCTTTTCAGACATCCTAGGGCACTTGAACATAATGCTCTGATAACAAGTTTGTCACGCCCCGATCTACCCCCAGGACGCGGACACGAGACCTAGGATCACGAGTGACCCAAAGCTAACCCTCATGGCATAACATAAGCATACTATGATAACTAAAATGAGATCATTCTATGCGGAAGCTTAAACATGAGATAAACGGAAAGTGATGGAGAATACCCATTCTAAGTCTGAATATATAATCTGAGAGTTTAACGACAAATGAAATATCAAACTCCAAGCTAAAACTGAATCTAACCATATATGAAATAAAGCCTCTAACTGACTAGAAATGCTGGGACATGCCCCAACTAAATCTTGCAAAAAGTGAAACTAAAGACTGAAAGTAGAAGGATAATCATGTCACTCGTCCTCGAAGAACGAGGACTCACCACTGATGCTGTTGAACTGAAGATTGGGAACCGATCTATGCGTGATCTGAATGCTAAGGACCTGAACCTACATCACGAGAAGATGTAGCATAGAGTATGTGTCAATACTTGAAAGGTACTAAGCATGCAAGATAGAATAAAGCTGAACAATATACATAACTGAAGAAAGCATATAACTGAGCAATGATGTAAGATAAGCATGATACTATACTGGAGATACTGAACATAAACTAACTGAATGCAATGACCAAGTTTATAACATGCTGAAACTGAATAATGAACTGTATCTGATAACCTGGTCACTACACTAGAATTTGACTTTGGGAGCTACTAATAATCGACATAAAACCACATGAATTAAATATGGAGTCCGATGTATATGCCCCATCGAGAGGACCCTATATACCCTGCCAGAGGTATAGAGACATGATTGGCGTGCTCACTAAAATGTGATTCCCACATAGGGGACTTATAAACCTATGGGGGTACGTAGTTCTAGGACTATGAGGGTACGTTGAACCCTAGTCCAACTCGGTATTAAGTCTACTCCCAACTAATTATGTAAATAACACATTACGCCTGAATTTCTGTAATACTGAATAGCTTAAAGTACTGACATGATAACTAAAAATGCAACATTAATGTACTGATAATGAAACATTCGTAATTGGAACATGTATAACTGAATAAACTGACCTAGCATGTGTAATTTATGAACTAAACGAATCTACACAACTAGGGTTCTGAATTTCATGCAAGAACTGAAGCAACAACATGATAATCTGATTTGGATCATTCTAGCAGCTAAAACCCAACAATTACTAACATTCAAGAAATCCTAGGTTTAGATAATATTAATGGAATCAAGATTCTGACTGAAATCTAGGGACCTAGTGGAAGAAAGGAACCCACTAGTGAAATACCACATACCTGATGATGAATTACATCGAGAAATCTTTCGATTTCGGGGTTGAAACTGATGAAAACCTGCGGCGTTCTAGGAGAGAGGTTGGTCGACTCTTTCTCCTTCTGCGTTCTAAGTTTTCTAATTTTTTGGTGAATGATTTGCGTAGGGTAGATTCTAATTAAGTTACTAGGCTTAAACTGATCAAAACTATGTAGTTTAGCGGTTAAACGACGTAGTTTAGGGGTCCAACGCATAGGGAAAAGACAAAATGACCCCTGACTTAAAATCTGTCGGGGTCACCGATGGACCGACGGTCCTTGCTGGTCGGCCGTCGTTCGCGACTGGGAGCTTAAAGATGAGGGTCTGACCTACTGCCCTGGACCACGGACCATGGTCTGACCTACGGTCCGTAGGTCCTGGCGTGGGTGGACGCTTAGCCTGATTTTTGGACTGATTCTGGGGAAGGCTGCAGGTGGCCATCCACGGACCACCAGAACGGACCGTGGGTCACCCTACGGTAATGGGTGGTTCCCGTCGGTGGCACCTGCAACTTCTGAAATATGCAATTTGGTAGTTCTAGCATACGGGGTGTTACAGACATGAAGAAAGACATAGCTGAGTTTGTGGCTAAGTGCCTAAGCTGCCAGCAGGTAAAGTATGAACACCAAAGGCCTGCAGGTTTGCTTCAGCGAATGCCAATCCCTGAATTGAAGTGGGAAAGGCTAGCGATGGATTTCGTGGTTGGTCTTCCCAAGACCCTGGGGAAGTTTGACTCCATTTGGGTGGTGGTTGACAGACTGACTAAGTCAGCCCACTTCATTCCATTCAGAGTAGACTATAATGCTCAGCAATTGGCTAAGGTTTATGTGAAGGAGATAGTGAGGTTGTATGGGGTGCCCCTTTCCATCATCTCGGACTGTGGTATGCAAATCACATCAAAGTTTTGGGGGAAATTGCATGAGGAGTTTGGCACTCAACTCACTTTTAGCACAGCCTTCCATCCACAGATGGACGGGCAGTGAAAGATAACTATTCAAGTGTTATAGGACATGTTGAGGGCATGTGTGATTGACTTTAGAGGGCATTGGGATAAGTTCCTACCTTTGTGTGAGTTATCCTATAATAACAATTACCACTCCAGCATTGACATGGCACCGTTTGAGGCACTTTATGGGAGGAGATGTAGATCACCTATAGAGTGGTTGGATGCTTGAGATGTGAAACCTTTAGGGTTGAGTTGGTGAAAGATGCTCAGGATAAGGTGAGAAGCATCAAAGCTAAGCCTCTAGCAGCCCAAAGTCGACAGAAAAAGTATGCAGACCGGAAGGTAAGGGACATGACATTTCAGGCTGTTGAGCAAGTTCTTCTAAAAGTGTCACCCATAAAGAGGGGTGATAAGATTCGGCAAGAAAGGAAAGCTTAGTCCTCGATACATCGGGCCATTTGAGAATCTTGACTGTGTAGGGCCAGTGGCTTATAGCTTGTCTTTACCGCCTAGCCTATCTGGAGTCCATCCAGTGCTCCATGTGTCCATGTTGAAGAAGTATCATGGGGACGGAGATTACATCATAAAGTGGGACTCAGTTTTGTTAGACAAAGACCTTCAGTATGAGGAGGAACCGGTTGCAATTCTCGATCGCGATGTCCGGAAGTTGAGGACCAAGGAGATAAAGTCCGTGAAATTTCAATGGAAGCATCGTCCTGTTGAGGAAACTACTTGGGAAACCGAGAAGGACATGCCATACAAGTATCCCCAGTTATTTGACGATTCAGGTATTACTCTACTCGTGCCTTAGCCCAGTTCTCATATATTATCACTCGGGGATGAGTGATGGGTAAATTGGTGTCTATTGTAACGACATATTCCCGTCGTTATGGAAAATCCAATGGGGAAGGAATTTGGGCCAGAAAACTTCTGAGTAGTACCTTGGAAATTTCCCGCCTAGACAAGACTTGGACAAAATCTGAGTCTGGTGAGGTCTAAAGAAATCTGGTAATGGATGTGGGAATTAATTATGAGTTTGATCATGTGAGTGGATAGCCAAGATGTTAAGTAGCCTGTACGGCTTTACGGAATTGAATTCGGGTGAGTAGAACTCCCGAAACTGATCTTGGCGTGAAAGGGTAGTTTTATAACGTCAAGGTTTGAAGGTGTGTTGCGAAATGGGAGCTTGGAACTCAAATTCTGAGTTTCTATCTCCGTGACAGCCGCTGGGGCGGGATTAATTCGGCCAGGACAGGGCCGCTGTGGCGGGATGGGGCCGCTGTGGCGGGCCAGTCGCGACTTAAACCGAGAAAAAACCCCAAAAATGTTATTTTCTGCAAAACCTCATTCTTAAGAGCTAAGGGACGACCTAAGGCAGTTTCTCATAAAATTTTAACGAATTCTCATGCCAAAGTTAAGTTAATTACTCCCCTAATCCATATTTCAATTCTTAGAACTTAGAATCCTTGTTAATTATCATTGGAGTAGCGTTGTGGCCTGAAGTTAATGGTGGGAAAAGCCCTAGTTGAGTATTAGGATCATGGGTTTAGCCATGGGTTGATATTTTGTTATTATCCGGGTAAATTAGGCCTTGTTTATTGACCCTTGCATTGATTACTTGTTTTAGACCAAGAACAAGCTGAAAGATTCCAGAAAGGGAAGGCTCAAGTGTCTTAGGAGTGTTTAGGCTTTGTTTTGAGGTAGGTGATGGTTCGACTTCCCGTTGTGTTATATATGCCTGTTAATTGCTCCATTGTATGCATGCATGTATGTGATGAGGAAAAACATGTATCGAATCTAATGAAATGACTAAGCATGAACAATTACATGCCATGAACCTGTTACTTGACTATGTGACTGTGTGCACTGTTCATTATGGGTTTGATTGTGATTGTGGTTGTGCTGATTAGACCGGGTGTCACGTTTTATCACATATATTGGACCGGGTGTCACATCCCGACACATATATTTGATCGGGTGTCACGTTTTGACACATATATATTGGATCGGGTGTCACATTCCGACACACTAACAGTTTGGGTGTGGGTTCCATGAGAGGACCATTGTAACTATCATATCTACTTGTTATTTATACTATGGAATTTCACATTGCTCCTACAATGATAATTGAATTATGCATCCAATATATGTGTGTTTACTATGTTGTAATTACTTGCTTATATTTCACTTACTGGAGTAGCCATGTGATCCTACTAGTACACCGTTGTTTCGTGTACTGATACTGCACTTGCTCTATCGTTGTTGAGTACAGGGCATCTTCAGGCGGCTACTGACAGACCTCTGCTAGGAGATTATTGACCGAGGCCGGATTCGAGGTTGAGAAAGTTCTTTCAGGCTGCTATGGATCCATCCTTAGTTTAGTCCATTCTTTTCGGACTCAAACTATATATATATATTCAAACTTTTACTTATGTTTAGTTTTTGGGGTTGCACCCCCTTTTTCTTAGACTTGTTGATAGTAGATTTTTGGTACAATGACTTTCAGGTCTAGGGGTTGAATTTCCGCGAGGTTTATGTTGGTTGTTTTTTTAAACTTCGGAGTTAATGGGAAATCGTTGCATTAGTCATCATTTAAATCTGCTTTCGTATTTTTAAATGGTTTAGTTTTTTTAAGTTGCTTAGTCGGGTTGTGGTAGTGGTTCTCCCACCGGAGGGTTAGTGTGGGTGCCAATCACAGCGGTTTGGATCGTTACAAAAATGAAGAAACAAATAGTAAAAATTATATGCTATTACTAAATACTTCTACCAATAAAGGAAAGAAGACAATGGGCTAGCCCTTGGCCTCTCCCCCCTAACAAAACCTTCTTATTTACATTAATGTCTTTAAACTACTAAAAGTTCAACTTTTAAACTCATAATTTCAAAGGTGCATTGGATAAACCTATGGAAAGTTTAACCAATAAAGTAATTAAATATATATGGATCTGCATGCCTTTTGTCTTCCTTAGTGGTGGATGGGGTTGATTTCCTTCGGTAGTGGCCCGACAATGTTTTTCAAAGCATTAGCACCTTTTATTTCAATTGATGCCTTGTCATAAATAAAGCAGCTTCTATCGCAGTGTCAAAACTTCCCCACCAACGTCTTTATTCATTATTACCTCTCGTATCTCTACAACCCATCTTCCCCATTTTCATTGTCTAACTCCCCTTTATTTGTTTACATTTTCTTGGAGCAGCTTCTTATCTTTCTTCTCTTTGAACGACACCATTTTTGAAGTAGCCTTGGTCTTTCCATTTTTGATGATAATTTCTTTACAAATTATATTTTGTCGTTTGCACTACTCTCCTTGAAGATTTTCCTGCTCATCACTAGGTGAATCTTTGGCGTCATTGTCCGTTATGTAAATACAAACAACACGTGCTAAGACAATAGAAAGTTCGCCCATTAGGTTGTTTTTTTTTCTCTTGCAATTCGTTAGGTTGTAAAGCCATGACATCTAAGAATCATAAAAAAAAAGTCATCAGAAAGCCCTCAAAAAAAAGATATTACTAGAAAATTGACAAATCGAGTCGAAAGATATTCCTATGTCTTGCCCAATCCTGTTGGAGCTTACTAGTTGGGCTACAATCAAACAAACCCGTCTTATGAGAATAAAGGGAAGGTCAAAGGATAGAAGTCAAAGCGATGTGATAAGGCATGTCCAAAGGAAATCATTGTTAAGAATGAAAACATTTAGGTGATTTCAATGAAAAGTCTACTTTGGTCTATTCAACCTCGGGAATTTGTTTCTTTTGCCACGCCAAAATCGAGCCCAAAAATGGGTACCGTGTAATATTTTATATATTTATCTTATCAGGGACGTCTCTATTTACTCAATCATGTTTGAAACTGAAGCATAATTCTTGTTAATTTAAAAAGAAAAATGGTATCGCCTTACTCCATTTTAAGAATGAATTAACATTTAGTGAGAACTGTACAAAATTGACTTAAACATGCAACTAGTTTATTTAATGAAGAAAATGAGTAACGATATATGTTTTATATAAAACAATGTAATAAATAACTATGATCAAATTTCAATGTCAAGTTCCTCACGATAATTTATGGGAGCAACGAAGTAGTAGCTTCATGTAAATAATTTAGTTTTTCAGAAAATTTTCAAGTGAACAATTTCAAAAAAAAAAAATTCAATGACTTATTTTACGATATATATTAAACTATATTGAACATTTATGTTACATCAAAAACATATATTGTCTAAACTTTTTTTAAAACCCAAGGTTTATCTAGTAAAAGTAGCATGTTTAAGTTAATGTTCTTTCAACAAATCTTTACAAGGAATACAATAAAAGCAACTCCGCGCCATCAATACATAAATCATAACTGCTCATGTTCCTCCAATTAATTAGTTCAACAAAAACAATAATATATACAATATAATTCCACAAATAGAGTTTGGAGAGGGTAATAAAATATACACGAACATTTCTTTTCATTTTTTGAAGAGAGATCGTTTCCAATGACCCACGGCTCAAAAGAAGTTATTAGGAAAACCAAATTTCCATAAGCAAAAAAAAAAAACAGTAAAATATTAAGTTACAAATCAAAATGAAGCAACAAATAGTAAAAACTATATGTGAATACTAATTACTTCTACCCACAAGGGGAAGAATAGAAGGGGCTAGCCCTTGGCCTCTCCCCCCTAACGAGACCTTCTTATTTACATTCATGTATTTAAACTACTAAAAGTTCAAGTTTTGAACTCATAATTTCAATAGTGCAATGGATAAACCTATGGAAAGTTTAACCAATAAAGTAACTAAATATATATGGATCGGCATGCCTTTTGTCTTCCTTAGTGGTTGATGGGGTTGATTTGCTTCCGATGTGGCCCGAGAATTTTTTTTAAAGCATTAGCACATTTCATTTTAATGGTTGACTTGTCATAAGACAAATCAACTTCTACCGCAATGTCAAAACTTCCCAACCAACGTCTTTATGCATTCTTACATCTCGAATCTCTGCAACCCATCTTCCCCATTTCCGTTGCCTAACTTCCCTTTACTTCTTTACATTTTCTTGGAAAAGCTTCGTATCTTTCTTCTTTTTGGACGACACTATTTTTGAAGTGACCTTGGTCTTTCCAATTTTGATGATAATTTGTTTACAAATTATTTTTTGTGGTTTGGACTTCTCTCCTTGAAGATTTTCCTCCTAATTACTAGATGAATCTGTGGCATCATTGTCCGTTATGTAAATACGTACAACACGTTGTAAGATAATAGAAAGTTCTCCCATTAGGTTGTTTTTTTTCCTCTAGCAATTAGTTAGATCGTTAAGCCATGGCATCCAGGAATCACAAAAAGAAGGTCATCAGAAAGCCCTCAAAAAAAAGATATTACTAGAAAATTGATAGTTCAAGTCGAAAGAAATTCCTTTGTCTTGCCCAATCCTGTTGGAGTTTACTAGTTGGGCTACAGTCTAACGAACCCATCTAATGAGAATAAAGGGAAAGTCAAAGGGGAGAAGTCAAAGCGATGTGATAAGGCACGACCAAAGGAAATCATTGTTAAGAATGAAAATATTGAGGTAATTTCAATGAAAAGTTCTCTTAGGTCTATTCAACCTCGTGAATTTGTTTCTTTTACCACGCCAAAATAGAGCCCAACATTATGAACCGTGTGATTTTTAATATATTTGTCTTATCAGAGACGTCTCTATTTACTCAATCATATTTGAAACTAAAGCATAATTCTTGTTAATTTAAAAAGAAAAATGGTATCGCCTTAATCCATTTTAAGAACATTTAGTGAGAACTGTACAAAATTGACCGAAACATGCAACTAGTTTATTTAATGATGAAAATGAGTAACGATCTATGTTTAATATAAAAAACAAATAACTCTGATCAAATTTTAATGTCAAGTTCCTTGCGATAATTTATGGGAGCAACGAAGTAGTAGGTTCATGTAAATAATTTAATTTTTCAGAAAATTTTCAAGTGAACAATTTCAAAAAAATCTTTCAATGACTTATTTTACGATATATGTTAAACTATATTGGACATTTCTGTTACATCATAAACATATTGTCTAAATTTTTTTAAAACCCAAGGTTTATCTAGCAAAAGAAGTATTTTTAAGTTAATGTTTTTTAGCAAATATTTACAAGGAGTACAACAAAAACAAGTCCGCGCCATCAATATATAAATCATAGCTATTCATGTTCCTCCAATTAATTAGTTCAACAAAAACAATAATATATACAGTGTAATTCCACAAATAGAGTTTGGAGAGGGTAATAAAATATACACGAACCTTTCTTTTCATTTTGTGAAGAGAGATCGTTTCCAATGACCCACGGCTCAAAAGAGAACTTATTAGGAAAATCAAATTTCCATAAGTAAGAAAAATAACAATAAAATATTAAGATACAAAGAAAAATGAAGCAACAAATAGTAAAAACTATATGCGATTACTAAATACTTCTACCAATAAGGGGAAGAATAAACGGGGTTAGCCCTTGGGCTCTCCCCTCTAACAAAACCTTCTTATTTACATTCATGTCTTTAAACTACTAAAAGTCAACTTTTGAACTCATAATTTCAATGGTGCAATGGATAAACCTATGGAAAGTTAAACCAATAAAGTAACTAAATATATGTGGACCTCCATGCCTTTTGTCTTCCTTAGTGGGGGATGGGGTTGATTTATTTCGGTGGTGGCCTGAGAATGTTTTTCAAAGCATTAGCACCTTTTATTTTAATCGCTGCCTTGTCATAAGCCAAAGCAACTTCTACTGCAGTGTCAAAACTTCCCAACCAATTATGCATTCTTACATTTCGAATCTCTGCAACCCATCTTCCCTATTTCTGTTGTCTAAATCCCCTTTACTTCTTTACATTTTCTTGGAGCAGCTTCGTATCTTTCTTCTCTTTGGACAACACCATATTTGAAGTGACCTTGGTCTTTCCATTTTTTATGATAATTTCTTTAGAAATTATTTTTTATCGTTTGGACTTCTCTCCTTGAGGATTTTCCTCCTCATTACTAGATGAATCTGTGGCGTCATTGTCTGTTATGTAAATATATACAACACGTGGTAAGATAATAGAAAGTTCACCCATTAGGTTGTTTTTTTACTCTGGCAATTCGTTAGGTCGTAAAGCCATGACATCTAAGAATCACAAAAAGAAGGTCATCAGAAAGCCCTAAAAAAACCAGATATTACTAGAAAATATAAAGTTTGAGTCGAAAGAAATTCCTCTGTCTTGCCCAATCCTGTTGGAGTTTACTAGTTGGGATACAATATAACGAACCCGTCTAATGAGAATAAAGGGAAGGTCAAAGGGGAGAAGTCAAAGCGATGTGATAAGGCACATCCAAATGAAATCATTTTTAAGAATAAAAATATTGAGATGATTTCAATGAAAAGTCTGCTTTGGTCTATTCAACCTCATGAATTTATTTCTTTCGCCACACAAAAATCGAGCCCAAAAATATGAACCGTGTGATTTCTTATATATTAGTCTTATCAGGGACGTCACTATTTACTCAATCATGTTTGAAACTGAAGCATAATTCTTGTTAATTTAAAAAGAAAAATGGTATCGCCTTAATCCATTTTAAGAATGAATTTACATTTATTTTCTTAGGTGGTGGCCCGAGAATATTTTTCAAAGCATTAGCACCTTTTATTTCAATGGCTGCCTTGTCATAAGCCAAAGCAGCTTCTACCGCAGTGTCAAAACTATCCAACCAACGTCTTTATTCATTCTTACATCTCGAATCTCTGCAACCCATTTTCCCCATTTTCGTTGTCTAACTCCCCTTTACTTCTTTACATTTTCTTGGAGCAGCTTCATATCTTTCTTCTCTTTGTACGACACCATTTTTGAAGTGACCTTGGTCTTTACATTTTTGATGATAATTTCTTTACAAATTATATTTTGTCGTTTGGACTTATCTCCTTGAAGATTTTACTCCTCATCACTAGATAAATCTGTGGTGTCACTGTCCGTTATGTAAATACGTAAAACACGTTGTAAGATAATAGAAAGTTCGCCCATTAGGTTGTTTTTTTTCCTCTGGCAATTTTTGAGGGTTTTTCGACTGCCTCATTTTCGTGAAGCTCATCTTTGGAGGGCATTGCTTCATGAAAGAGAAAAAACAAAAATAAAGCAGAAAAAAGTCCAGTAAACCAAACATGTATATACACTTCATTAATATTCATAATTTTTTATTTATGTACTCTCTTTGTAAATTTGATTATCTGATTTTGATTTAGCACAATGTTTAAGAAAATAAAAAAACTAAATTCAAACTTCCAACTCGAAAATTCTATATCACATGGATAAAAAGGAAATGGAAAAAAATATTCTCTTAGTCTCAATTTAAGTGGCTTTTCGAATTTGAAGAGTCAAACAAGTTTGTTCATGACTTTTTCATAGAACTTTCAAATTTTTTGAATTTTCAATTACTTGACTTATAGTATGTTTTACATAATTTTTGAATATATAGTTTAATTTTGAAAATCTTGTAGATTGCATACCTGAATTTACCATCACAATTTGAAAAAATTGACTCTCAAAGTCCTAAATATCCCATATAAATTGAAATAGAGACACTATTAAAGAACATGTTTCCCTAATAAACATGTTTTGTTTTCAAGAATGAACATATCTTTGTGAAAGTTATACTAAATTCCCTTGGAAGGAAATGAGTTATCTTGCCATTTTACCAATTTTTTTTCTTTAAAAAATATTATCTTTTCATATTTCATAGGTGTAAAAATTGAAGATCTCTTATAAAAAAAGTTATTAAACTGAAAGAAATTTGTATAGGGTTAGAAAATTATTTCTCCAAAAATTTATATCCACTTTCACAATTGAAGACTCTAGAATTTACATGAACTGAGATATGTTGCCCTTTTTACAATTTAAATAAAAGAACATGACATTATTTCAAATTTTCTTTGTATAAAATGAAGATATTTTAAAACTAAAAAATCTCTTATTTATAAAAAGTCTATAAAACTAAAAAGAATTTTTGATAGGACTAGAAAATTATTTCTCACAAACTCACTTTAAATCATAGATTCGCTTTTGTTATGTCATTTCTCTAGAGTTTCAAATAGAAAATTTTCATACAGTCCCTCATGAATTTCATATAGTTCAAACACCAAAAAACCTAACGCAGTAGAATCTGCACATACATATGTTTTAAAATGTGTTTATAGAAGCATACAAGGAAACAAGAAAAATGAGATCGCGTCTTCTTATGATTTGAATAAAAGAAAATATGTTTTTCAGATCTCTGATGTGTAAAAAAAATGAAGATATCTTATGAAAGGACATAAAACTAATTTTTTTTATAAAGGACTAAAAAATGATTTCATATGAAAGCACATCGAAACTCTACAAGTGACACATATATTACTTCATAAATGTAACTGGTAGCTCCAAAAAGATAAAGAAGCCTAAAATTATACATACTTGAAAGAGGAACTCAAGAACTCTCACACCAATCAGTAATTTTGATTTTTCATCTTGTTGTTAAATATTTTGCCTTTTGATGGTCCTTTATATAAATCAAACTAAGGGTTTCAATAGGATCGGATTGAGTCGATCCAAAATCAGCCCAAATCATTAGAAGCCCATATCAAACCGGTCAAAAACTAACGAAATATCCGTTGAAGGCACGGACTTTTAGAGAACCTGACCTCAAAAATCAAATCTTTATCAAGTTTGACTGTTCTGGGCCCGCTAATGACTGAAAAAATTTAAAAACTAATCTCATGTTTTTAATTTTAAATTTTTTTTCCAAAAACAAATCTACCCATTAATCTATAAATAAATCTCATCACATTCTTGGAAGATTCTAGCAACATTTTTATTACAATATTACTTTTTAGTTATTACTTATTAGTTATTGTTATCCATTAGTTCTTAATACTTGTTAGTTAATGTAATGACCCGGTAGGTCATTTTTGGAAAGTTTCGTGAATTGACCATTTTGGCCCACTTGATATCGACCCCGAGTCTTTTATGATTGTGTTTGAAAAGTTGGTTTTGAACTTTGAGTTAAAAGTTGAGGATTTGGTAGGTTTGTGAGTTTTAAAGGCAAAGTTGTTAAGAAAGTGGGTTTTGAGGTCTTTTGTAGTTTCGAGGGTCGGAATGGAATTCCATCAATTCCATCGGTCTTGAAATGTCAAATCTTATTTGTGAGAGTTGTCGGCTCCGGATTATGAGTTTTTTTTTTTTAGGATTTGAGGTCCTAAGTTGTGAAATTGTTGAAATTTAGCCTTTGGGTTGACTTTTGTCAACATTCAGAGTTCGAATGCTCGGATCTGAATTCCGAGAGTTTTTTTTACATTCAGGGGATTATTTTAGGTCTAGGTGAGGTCTTGGTTGATTTTTGAGAGGTCCCGAGCATGTTTTAATCTTTTTTTAGGCGTGAGTTGGTTTATTAGGGTTTTCACGGATGTGGGATCAAGGAAACTTTGGATTCTTGTTTTGAAGGTTTCATTGAGTCCGGAAAGTTGAGTATAATTGATTTGCATCAGTCATTTTTTTGTATGAGGTTCCAAACAAATTCCGAGGGTCCTTTCGATGTTTTGAGAGTGGTTGATTTTCTGATGTCTGAGTCTTGGTGCACCTCCACTTTTGTGAAAGTTGGCTCGCTTTTGTGAGGCTCGCTTCAGTGAGGCTAGGGTCACTTTTGAAAAGGTTCAACCCCAGTTGACCTTCGCTTTTGTGAAGTAGCCATCGCCTAAGCGACCTTCTCTTAAGCGAAGGCCTAGTCGTAGAAGTGAAGCTCGCATTTTTGGCGAGGCTCGCTTAAGCGAACCCCTGTTCGCTTAAGCAATACCTGGGAGGGTTTTTGGCCTGCCATTTTGGGGTCTAAGCCATTTTCTTCAAATTTTGAGCTTTGGGGACCCTTGGTGGCGAATTTTGAAACTATTTTTTTGTGTTAGATCAGTTGGGTAAGTTTGCTTGATCATAAACGTTCATTTTCCATTGATTAATTATGAGTTTTAACATCAAAATGTGGGTTTTTGGTGGGGTACTGTTAAGTTTTTTCAAGAACCCAAGAATTTAGTAAAAGGGTGATTTTGAATTTGTTTTGATCCCTTTTTTGAAATAATTTTCACTAATGTGTTCCTTGTAATAACTTGGACTTCGATAAATGGCTTAAAAGGGAAAGTCCACGAACCCAAAATGGAGGATGGACCCTTCACGGCACCTTAGACGGCCCGTTTAGGGGTCCACGCTTGTCTTGGGCATCCTGAAGGACTGTCCAAGGCTGCCAAGGTAAAGGTCACCTAGATGATACCCTAGACGACCCGTGGTGACTTGTATACTCTGTTTAGGGGTCCATACAAGTCACCCATCGAGTTTTGAGTTTTGGGTAAACTTCAAATGATTATATCTCTCAGTAAAAACTGTATTAGGTGGAACATGACCTAACAAATTAAAGGTCTTTGAGTCCTCTTTCCAACTCCACCAAGTTTTCCTCATTTCAAGTTTGGAGTAAGAAGGTATGTCTGCTTTGGTGAAGCACTATCGGCCAAGTATAACTTGATGACCCACTAGACGACCCATGAAACCTCCCATTTGAGGCACATTTTCAGTTTTAAAAGTTGGAGTCGTTTTGGTCTTTTCCCTATCCGTTTGGTACTTAAACTATGTTGTTTTAACCCATATTCTAAGCATTAACCACGATGTTTTACACCTAATTAAGGGCTTAGAAAGTATTAGTCGATTCTTTTACGTTCATTAACATTTCAAGAAGTTAGAGCAAGGTTCCAAGAGGAGAAAAGCTATGATTTAAGCGTTCTCCAAGTTTCTTCGATTTCACCAAATATCTTGGTTCTTCCAGGTATGTAAGGCTATCATAGTATTGGACTAGTGCATCCTCAAGCCCTACATCTACTTTTAAGTTAGTAAAAGAGTAATCTAGGGTTCTATCCTTAGATTTGAGTATTCTTGAGTTGTTGATTACTGAATTCCTAATTCTAATCATTGAATTGTTGTTCATTGTGTATTGTGATTATTGAGTTGATTTTTCATGTCTATTTTTCAGCATGAACCCTATTCTTGAGTATTCATTGAATTCTTATTGAGAATCTTTTAAGATAAATATTATTGTTTAAACTGAATTTTGAGAAAGAGTATAAGGGAACTAAGTATTTCCCAAATGTTTCATTTTTACATAAAGAAAAAGAGTAGACTTTTTTTGAGAAAAATTAAAAGAGTTTTCAGAAAGATTAAGTACAAAGTAGTTACCTATTAGAGAGGCTCTTTTATGTAATTATCTCAACCCATAATGTTTTTTTACATTAAGCAAAGAGAAACCTTGTTTTCTGAATGAACATTGAGTTTCAGAGACATTTTAGAGCAGTTACCTCTTTTAAGTGGATATTTTTAGCAATTATCTCAAATCATATAAAGAGTATATTTTTATATATTTGAGCAAGAGTATATATATTGTTTGGATTAGTATTGAACACCGATATGGGGGAGATTTTAGATAACTCACAGCCCCCATAAACCATGTCTTGCCAACATACGTACAGGATCATAATTTTTAGATGTCCTTAGTGCCTTGAGGCAGAGCTTAGTGGATCCACTTAGTTGAGGCGTTCAATATCCCGACACGACATAGGAAAATTCTGGCAGCGTGGAAAAGATGTTGTATCATAAATTATCTCATAGTAATGGTTGTCGGTTCGAGAATCTTCCAGTAGAGTTTAAGTGTATTTTTATATATCACTTATTATGTAAAGTTTAGAGAATGATAAAGTATTTTATAAAGTTAAATGGTTTCATTCGTTTAATTCTTTACTTTCAGTTGAGTTTATGTTATACCTATTGTAGTCCTTTCTTTCAATTATTTTGCCTCGGCTATATAACATATTCATACATTCAAATGTACTTATATCATTCGACCTGCATCTTTTATGATGCAGATAATGGTTTTTAGGATCATCAACAGGAGTTTCATTGAGATCATTTTGCGCTTCAGATAGCTTTAGTGAGCCTCCCTGCTTTCTGGAGGATTTCACATTTATTTTCTATTATTGTTGAGTTGTTGTGGGCCTTCTCCCGACATCTATCCTAGTATTAGAGGCTTCATAGATAGTTAGTTTTGTTGAGTCTCTCAGTATGTTTCTTTCTGTTTTGAGATCTTGAAAACTATTACTTATACTCTATTAAGTATTTCAAGACATTTATTTGGGTTGAGTTTAATTGAGACTATTGTGTTTAATTATGTATTTAAAACTTCTTTATTCTTGAGTAAGTCTTCCGCTAAATAGTCAGCTAAGGCAAGGGTTCTCTTGTAGATCAGAAATGGATCTCGAGTGTCGGCAATGTCCAGGATGTAGGCTCGGGGCATGACATTCCTAAATCATTAAACATTATTTCCAAGTTTTTTTTTTCCGAATTCAAACCTCTATTTTGATATTGGGGAGTGGATTGACACATTTATTTACATGATTGATGTGGGAAGTGTTGTTTCCGATGGGTGATTGTGAATACTTGATTATTTTAGATCATTTTTTTTTGAAGTTGTTCGGAAGGGAAAGACTCAACTCTTGGAGTGATTTTTGATTGATTTAAGGCTAGTGACTTCCTAAACCTTGTATTCTAGTTGAATTCATATGCTTCCTTTCTTGCTTGTGTTTTGGGTGTAGTAGGGATTAGGTGAAGGGTTAAATTGTCCACTTGTTATACCTAAATGAATAATAAGGGTTTATAATGAAAAAGGCTATGTGTTGATCATGATAATGTGAATTGCCTTATTTTAATCCTTGTTGATTGATTGATGAAATGCTTGAAAGCATGAATATGGACTTGAATTGTATAATTTGTTGTCTCTTCTATATGGTGGGATATTGCTTGTGTGCATTGATCGTTGAACACCGTGATGAGACGTATGATGATTATGAGGCCGAGGTCACTGGCAATGAGTGATGTTATGCCGAGGTTTTTATCGGCGAGTCATATTATGCCGAGGTCTTTGCCGATGAGTATTATTACGCCGAGGTCTTTGCTGGCGAGTGTGATTAAGCTATGTCATTTTTGGTGAATGTTATTATGCCGAGGTCATTTCCGGTAAGGGATACAAAGCCAATGGGAAATGGTTCCGGCTATCGATATTGTGATGATGGGAAATGGTTCCGACGAGAGATTGATTATGTGACTTGATACCTTTGATGCTTATGCGTGATTTTCTTGATACTTGAGATTGATGTACTTGTTACGTGTGATTGAAGTACTTGAATTTGAGGTTGACCTATTTGATCCCTTTAATTGTTAAATTGTGGCTATTAGATTGAGAATATTAGGCCTTTTGAGTCGTGTATTGTAGAATTGCTAGGTTGGGCTGATTTCTGTGCACGTCGTAGTTTTAGGAGGTTCAGTTGGAGATTAAGGGGTATTCATTTCTTATCTAGTTTCCTTGTTTAGTAAGTTGTTTGATGGGTACCGTCTTGTTGGTACTCACACCTTGCTTCTACACTTATGTAGGTTCCGAGCTTGAACCCGTGTAATCTTCTTCTCTTTCTCCTCCTAATAGTCGAGACTCATAAAGGATTAAGAGAGGTAGCTGCTTGTCATCCTGGCGGGCCCTCTTTTCCTTTTTCTTTAAGCTTTGTTCTACTTGAGAAGCAATGTTTGGGACTTGTATTTATCTTTTGAGTTATGTATTTTCATTGGTGGCTTGTACAGGTGACAACCAAGTTTTCGGTATTCTTTAAAATGAATAAGTTTTTTGCATTTGTCTTATTCTGGCCTTTTATTTCCGCATTGCTTTCATTTTGTTCGGGTTGAGGCTAACTTGTCTTGGTGGGAATAGACAAGTGCCATCATGTCCATTTTTGGATCCTGACAAATGCTATAAAATCTCCGGGTTCATAGGTCTCACGTGTGTACAAGTCAAGTCTAAGTAGAGTCTTGAGGATTGGTACGGATACGTCTGTACTTCTCTTTAAGATTCTATAAAGATTGTTAGGAAATTTCCTTTTATTCATCCTTTCTTATTGTGCGTGGTTATCTTCGCTAGTGCTGAATTGCCGTATGTTGTTTTTAAAGATGCCGAAGACCAGAGCTTCAGTTTCAGTTGGTAGAGGGGAGGCAGTCCCTAAGACTGTTGTTAATACCCAAGCTAGGGGTAGAGGTAGGGCCCGACCTAAAGGTAGTTCTCATGGAGTAACATAAGGTAGAGGTCGTGCCTGTGGAGCAGCACCAACTAAGGGCAGGGCTAGAGAGGCTTCTCCTGAGCCACATGTTGAGATTTGTAAGGACTAGGTTCCTCTTGAGTTTGGAGCTCCGTTGTTTCAAGAAACTTTGTTGAGGATGCTTGGTGTGTTAGAGAACCTTTCTTCGGGGGCGCAGACCCCAGGTGAGCAGCAGACCCCAAATCAGTAGGAGACTCCAGGTGTTCATATTCAGGTTGGCCAACCACCAGTGGTTCTTGCACCGGTTGTTGGTGCACAGATTACTCCTGAGGTTATTTTGACAACGACAGATCACCAATGCTATGAGATGTTACTGAATATTAAACCACCCTACCTTAATGGTTGTAAGAGAGAAGATCCTCATGAGTTTTTGACTTTGTGCCATGAGATGCTTGAGGTAGTGGGAATGGTAGATGCTTGTGGTGTCCAGTTTGTTGCAATTCAGCTTCGTGGTCACGCCAGAAAATGGTGAACTTTTGTGAGGTCTAGACCAGTTGGAAATCCTTCGACAGAGTGGGATGTGTTTTCTAGTGCTTTCAAAGACCGCTTCATTCCTTGGAGCGTGAGAGAGGAGAGTCCTTTTAGATTTGAGAGCTTGGTTCAGGGTAGTCTGTATGTGACCGAGTATGATTCCCGCTTATATGAGCTCTTTAGGAATGCTTTGACTATTGTTCCGGATAAGGCAGTGAAAGTTCACCGTTTTGTGAGAGGGCTCACTTTCTCCGTCAGGTCTTATGTGTTCAGGGCAGCTAGAGAGGGGGATTCCTTGCAGTCCATTATGAGCACCGTCAAGAAGGAAAAAAGGATGGTCTTAGAGGGTTTTGGGGAGCCCAAGAGGGCCTGTTCTTCTGGTTAGTTTTCTGGTGCCTCATTTGGAGGCAAAGGTTCACATAGGGGTAGTGGTTCCTTCCAGCCGTGGTCCAGTTCATGCTTATCATGCCAGCAGCTGAGAGTGGGCAGTCAGCCAGAGGTTCTTATGTTTTTGGCCGAGGTAGCTATGGTAATTCGACTGGTTCGCAAAACCTGTTGTCTTTGTCGAGATTTTTCTTTACTTATGGGGATCCATGTCATATTATGCGAGAGTGTCCTCTACAGACTCATTAAGGACCTCAACCTTCTTACTCAGTTGTTCCAGCTAGGGATACAGTGCCTCCGGCCAGGGGTCGAGGCAGAGCTCAGACTCGTAAAGGTGGAAGGACTTCTGGTATGGGTACTCCAGCTCTGCAGGGTGGAGGTAGAGGTTCTATTCAGGTTATAGGCGGCTAAGATGGCCAGTGCTATGCTTTTCTAGAAAGATCTAAGGTTGAGACTTCTGATGTAATGATCACAAGTATCGTCCCAGTTTGCCATCAACCTGCGTCTATATTGTTTGATCCGGGGATCTACTTTCTCATATGGGTCTACCTATTTTGCTGTTGGGTTTGATATAATGTATAATTACATGACTGTGCCTGTTCATGTTTCTACACCAATGGGTGAATCCTTAGTGGTGGATCGAATGTATTGATCATGTCTTGTTTCTATGGTTGGGTATGATACTTGGGTAGACTTGATCATTTTATGGATGGTAGACTTTGATATTGTCTTAGGTATGGATTGGCTTTCTCTACATCATGCTATTCTTGATTGTTATGCTAAGACTATGACCTTAGCGATGCCGAGTGTCCCGAGAGTTGAGTGGACGGGTGCTAGTGGTTCTTACCCTAGCAAGGTCATCTTGTTCATTAGAGTTAAGAGATTGGTTGATAGAGGATGTTTGTCATATTTAGCTTTTATTTGGGATACTAGTGTTGAGCCACCTCCCATGGATTCCATGATCGTGGTTCGATAGTTTACAGATGTGTCTCAATGGGGTGCTCATATGTTGTTTGTGATAAAGAAGGATGGATCCATGAGGATGTGTATTAATTATAGACAGCTGAAGGAAGTGACAGTGAAGAACAAGTATCCTCTTCCTCGTATTGATGATTTGTTTGATCAGCATCAGGATGCATGTTTTCTAAGATTGATTTGAGATCTGATTATCATCAACTAAGGAATAGGGCATCAGATATCCCTAAGATAGCCTTCAAGACTAGTTATGGGTACTTTGAGTTTCTTGTGATGTCTTTTGGTTTGACTAATGCACCTGCATCGTTCATGGAGTTGATGAACGGGGTGTTCCGGCCTTATTTGAATTCCTTTGTGATAGTGTTCATTGATGACATCATGGTGTACTCCAAGCCTGAGGAGGACCATTATCATCCTCAAAGAGAAGCTTTATGTCAAGTTCTTAAAGTGTGAGTTTTGGCTTGATTCTGTGGCATTTTTGGGACACGTAGTGACTAAGAAGGGTATTTGGGTTGATCCAACCAAGATTGAGGAAGTGAATGGTTGGACAAGACCTACATCAATTACTGAGATCCAGAGTTTTTTGGGACTTACAGGCTATTACTGATTATTTGTGTAGAGCTTCTCTACTATTACATCTCCCTTGACTTGATTGACTTGTCAAAGTGTGAGTTTCCCTGTGGTTTGATGAGTGTTAGGAGAGATTTTAAATAGTAAGACTTTGTTGACGTTGGCTCCATTTTTTACCTTGCCCGAGAAGGTTGTGGATTTCACTGTTTGTTGCGATGCTTCTATACTCGGGATAGGTGGTGTTATGATGCAGAAAGGTAAGGTGATTGCTTATGCTTCTAGGCAGTTGAAGACCCATGAGAGAAACTACCCTACCCATGATTTAGAGTTTTTAGTCGTAGTGTTTGTACTTAGGCTGTGGTGACATTATCTATATGGAGTTCATTCTGAGGTTTTCACAGATCATCAGATTCTTCAGTATATCTTCAGTTAGAGAGATCTGAACTTGAGGCAGCGTAGATGACTTGAACTACTGAGGGACTACGATATCACTATTTTGTATCATTAAGGGAAGGCCAGTGTGGTGGATGATGCTTTGAGTAGGAAGAATTCGAGCATGGGAAGTCCTACCACTATTAGTGTGGAGGAGAGACCATTGGACAGAGATGTATAGAGATTAGCCAACAGTCTCGTCCGATTGCAGATTTCTAAGGAGATGGGTAGTTTGATTGCTTTTACTGAGGCTTGTTTTTACTTAGTTGAGAAGATTCGTGAGCACCAGTTTGATGATGAGAAACTACATCTCATTCGATACAAGGTGATGAGAGGGGAAGCCAAGGAGGTTGTCCTTATGATAGTGTCTTGCGGATTAGAGGCAAGATTTTTGTGCCCAAGGTGGGTGAGTTGGTTACACTGATTCTTGAGGAGGCCCATTGTTCCCGATATTCCATCAATCCGGGTGCAGCAAAGATGTATCATAACCCGAGCCACCACTATTGGTGGTGTGGTATGAAGAGGGATATTGCATATTTTGTTTCGAGGTGTTTGACTTGCAAACATGTCAAGTGTGAACACCATCGACCTGGAGGTATATCTCAGAGAATGCCTATTCCTACTTGGAAGTGGGAACGAATCACTATGTACTTTGTTGTGGGACTACCTACCATTGTGGGTGGTTATGATTTTATTTGGGTGGTTGTTGATAGGTTGACCAAGTCTGCCCATTTCATCCCAGTTCAGGTGAAGTATACGGTGGAGAAGTTAGCCGAGCTTTATATCAGTCAGATTGTGCAACTACATAGAGTCATAGTGTCTATTGTCTCTGATCGAGGTTCTTTGTTTACTTCCAACTTTTGGAAGTCTTTGCATCATGGTTTGGGTACTCGGTTAGATATGAGTATTACTTTTCATCCTTAGATAGATGGTCAGTCCGAGCGAATGATTCAGGTGTTAGAGGACATGCTTCGAGCTTGTGTGATTGATTTTAGTGCTAGATGAGATCGACTTTTTCCTTTAGCAGAGTTTGCCTATAACAACATTTATCATTCCAGTATTCAGATGGACCCTTTTGAGGCATTGTATGAGAGAGAAAGTAGATATCTAATCGGATGGTCCAGGGTAGACTGTTGACAGTCTAGAGTTCACAGAAGAGTTATGCGGATCAGAGAGTTTGAGCCCTAGTATTCATGAAGGGCAATCATGTTTGGCTCAGAGAGTAACCCATGAAAAGTATGATGAGGTTCAAAAAGAAGGGCAAGTTTAGCCCTAGATTTATTGGACCCTTTGAGATTTTGAGTCCTGTGGGAGAGATAGCCTATAAGTTTGCCTTGCCACCTAGCTTGTCAGATGTTCATCTTATGTTTCATGTTTCCATGCTTGGGAAGTACGTGCCAGATGAGTCCCATGTACTTTCCCTTGATTCAGTTGAGTTGGGTCAAGACTTATCTTTTGAGGAGTAGCCTATAGCCATTTTGGATAGGCAGGTTCGAAAGTTTAGGACCAAGGAGATCAGTTTTGTGAAGGTGAAGTGGAAGCATCGTTCATTGGTGAGGCGAATTGGGAGACAGAGTCAGATATGCGTACTTGATATCCTCATATTTTCGAAGCTTTGGGTACTTTCTTTTGCTTTATGTTTGAAAATGAATATGATTTTTAATGGTGGATAATGTAATGACTTGGTCGGTCATTTTTGGAATGTTTTATGAATTGACCATTTTGCCCCTCTTCATATTGACCCCAAGTATTTTATGATTGAGTTTGAAAAGTTAGTTTTGAACTTTGAGTTAAAAGTTGAGGATTTGGTATGTTTGTGAGTTTATACGCTAAGTTGTTAAAAAAGTGGTTTTTGGGGTCTTTTAGAGTTTCGAGGGTCGGAGTCAAATTTTGTTGATTCCATCAGTCCCAAAATGTGAAATCTGATTTGTAAGATTTTACGGTTCCAAATTTTGAGTCGGTTTGAGGATTTGAGGTGCTAAGTTGTGAAATTATGGAAATTTAGCCTTTGGGTTGACTTTGGTCAACATTCAGGGTTCGGATGCTTGGATCGAAATTCCGGGAGTTTCGTTAGATTCAGAGGATGATTTTAGGCTTAGGTGACATCTTGGTTGATTTTGAAAGGTCACAAGCTTGTTTTAGCCTTTTTAGGCGTGCGTTGGTTTCTTGTGGTTTGCACAAATATTAAGTCAATGAAACCTCTGATTTGTGTTTTGACGGTTCCATTGAGTCCCAAACTTCGAGTATAATTGATTTGCATATGTGATTTGTATTTAAGGGGTTCCAAACGAATCCCAAGGGTCCTTCCAATGTTTTGAGAGTTGGCTTATTTTCTGATGTCTGAATTCTGGTGCACCTCCTCTTTTGCGAGAGTTGGCTCGCTTTTGCAAGGCTCGCTTTAGTGAGGCTTGGGTCGCTTTAGTGAGGGGTCATCCCCTGTTGACCACCGTTTTTATGAAGTAGCCACTACTTAAGCGAAGGCCTGGTCGCAGAAGCGAAGCCCGTTTTTTTGACAAGGCTCCCTTAAGCAAACCCCTCTTCGCTTAAGCGATACCTGAAAGGGTCTTTGGCCTACCATTTCAGGGCTTAAGCCATTTTCTTCCAATTTTGAGCTTTGGACACCCTTGGTGGCGAATTTTGAAAGGATTATTTTAGCTAGATCAGTTTGGTAAGTTTTCTTGATTCTAAACCTTCATGTTCCATTGATTAATTATGAGTTTTAACATCAAATTGTGGGTTTTTGGTTGGTTAATGGCAAGGTATTTCAAGAACCCAAGGATTTAGTAAAGTGGTGATGTTGAAGTGGTTTTGATCCCTTTTTCCAAACTATTTTCACTAATGAGTTCCTAAAGTCTTAAACATTATTTCTATGTATTGTTTTCCGGATTCAAACCTCCATTTTGATATTGGGTTTTGAGGTTATTGACCCATTTCTTTACATGATTGATGTAGGAAGTTTTGTTTCCTATCGGTGATTGTGAATACTTGATTATTTTAGATCATTTGGCTTTGGAAGTTGTTCGGAAGGGGAAGACTCAACTCTTGGAGTGATTGTTGATTGATTTAAGGCGAGTGGCTTCCTAAACCTTGTATTCTAGTTGAATTTGTATGCTTCCATTGTTGCTTGTGTGTTGGGAGTAATGGGGATGAGGTGAAGGGTTAAATTGTCTACTTGTTATACCTAAATGAATAATAAGGGGCTGAAATGAAAAAGGCTATGTGTTGATCATGATGATTTGAATTGCCTTATTGTAACCCTTGTTGATTGATTGATGAAGTGCTTGAAAGCATGAATGTGGACTTGAATTGTGTAGTTTGTTATCTCTTTAATGTGGTGTGATATTGATTGTTTACATTTATCATTGAACACCGTGATGAGACATGTGATGATTATGAGGCTGACGTCTTTGCCGGCGAGTGCTATTATACCGAGGTCTTTGAAGACGAGTGCTATTATGCTGAGGTCTTTGCCGGTGAGTGTTTTTATGCCGAGGTCTTTGCTGGAGAGTGTTATTATGCCGAGGTCTTTGCTGGTTAGTGTGATAAGGCCGAGGTAATTTCCGGCCAATGTTATTGTGCCGAGGTCATTGCCGGCAAGGAATAAAAATTCGATGGGAAATGGTTCCGGAGAGAGATTGATTATGTGACTTGATACCTTTGATAGTTATGCATGATTTTCTTGATACTTGAGATTGATATACTTGTTGTGCGTGACTGAACTACTTGAATTTGAGGTTGACATATTTGATCCCTTTAATTGTTGAATTGTGGCTAATACACTGTGAATATTGGGCCCAGTGAGTCATTTATTGTAGAATTTTTGTGCATGTTGTAGTTTGAGAAGTTTCGGTTGGAGAGTTAGTGGTATTCATTTTCTAGCTAGTTTCCTTTTTTAGTAGGTTGCTTGCTAGGTACCGTGTTGTTGGTACTCATCCATTGCTTCTATACTTGTTTAGGTTTCGATTCCGGAACCGTGTGATCTTCTTCTCCTTCTCTTCCTGATAGTTGAGGCTCGTGAAGGATTGAAAGATGTAGCTGTTTTTCACCCTGGCGGACCCTCTTTTTCTTTTTCTTTAAGCTTTGTTCTACTTGAGAAACAAAGTGTGAGACTTGTATTTATCTTTCGAATTTTGTATTTCTGTTAGATGCTTGTACACGTGACAACCAGGTTTTGGGGTATTGTTTAGAATGAGTTTTCGGCATTTGTCTTATTCGCTTTTGATTTCCGCATTGCTTTTGTTTCGTTCAGGTTGAGGCTCACTTGTCTTGGTGGGAATAGAAAAGTGCCATCGCGTCCATTTTTGGGCTGTCACAGTTAATAATTATTAGTTTATTATTTTATTATTATTTTGAATTATTAGCCCTATCAAGGATTAAATATCATTATTTACTAATCAAGTGCAATTATGCTACCGTTCGATCAAGTATTTATTTTGTTCTGAAATTTAGTATGCTTGTTTTATTTATTTCTATTCTTTTTATATTCTTAGTATATTATATTTAATTTTTGTTATTTTAATCAAACTAGCACAATGAATTTAATGTAAAAAGTTAAAAGTTTGTTTGAGGTTATGCTAATAGAGGTAAAAGTAGAAATTTAAGAGGTTTTATTTCTAATACTGTTATATTTCTACCTTTTAAATTTTCTTCTTCGTCATGTCTTATTATTAATTATATTCAAAATAACACGTAAGATAATAAGATCATCAAAATAATTTAATTTTATTATTGCATTATTAAATGATTTCTTCGAATTTTAATTTACATAAAAATATTGACCACTACGTACTAAAAAATTATACAACTTAATAAAATATAAAATATACTAATATAGTGCAAGTCTTATCTATTTATGATTATTAAATATTAAATATTGACCAGAAAGATATTAGTATAAAATACAGAAATTTCAATAATTTGGGCACTAATAAAATTCTATTTCGAAAGTTTCTCAAATTACAATAATCCTAATTTTTTCAGAACTCACAGTTACATTGCTCCTACGCCAAATACATACCACACAATACATAAGTTATGTATCAGATACATAACTATAAACTATATTCATACTGTTTTTGTTTTGAAATAACTGGACTTATGTATCAACAATAACATTTGTACCAGATACATTGTACCAAAACAAATTTGTAATGTGTCTGATAGAGAAGTAGTGATGTATCCGGATGTTAAGATAAAGAGAAAGAAAAAGTGATTTTTGTAATTAATTCAAATAGTTGACATTTTTAAATTGAAGATCCTCAGGTGATGACATGGATTCTAGGGTCAATTGACCTTCTTATTGTTCTTAATCTCAGGTCGTACAAGACAACTAAGGCCATGTGGGATTACTTATAAAAGGTTTATAACAAAGATAATAGCACAATAAGCTTTTAGTTAGAGTACGAAATTGTTAATAACTCTCAAGGAGGTCTTTCTATTCCGAATTATATTTTTTGGATTTCAGAACTTATGGGCTTAATTTACAGATATTGTCTATGCCAAAATACATATTGTATCTCTATTTGTGATTCAGGGAGTTCATGAGCAAAGTAAGTGAGACCAATTTTTGATGAAATTATGCTCCGACTTCGAGAGTGTTTGCTCTAACTTGATGAATCAAGACCTGTCTCCCTATTTTGGATGTTTGTAATATGGAATTACTCCATGAAGAGCAACGTCTTGTCACATAAAACACTTTCAAGAAAGAAAATGATGTCACTGTTGCATTTGCTGCTCAAGGTAAAGGAAAGGACAAGGATATGACTAGAACTCAATGCTATTGTTGCAAGAAATATGATCATGTTGCTAGAAATTGTAGCAAGAAGTTTTATAATTATTGTAAGCAACAAGGGAACATTATCAAAGGGTGTCCCACGGGCCCTCAAAATCGTAGGGTCAATTCTTTTCAAGTTTGGATAAATGGTTCCACTATTGATAACCTATCTTCAGGACAAGTTCTTACTCCTGAAATGGTACAACAAATGATCGTATCAGCCTTTTCAGCGTGGGGTTACAATGTAATGATGTTACATCTAATTTTTGGATTGTTTATTCAGCTGCTTCCAATCATATGACCAAATCAACGAGCATCCTAAAAAGTGTTCATAAGTATCAATGTCCATCACAAATACAGATTGTCAATGGTAGTAATTTATCCATTACCAAGGTTGGAGACATTACTCCAACTTTCAAGAATGTTTTTGTTTCACCAAAGCTCTCAACTAGTCTTAATTTTTTGTTGTGCAGGATCAGGTGTCGGGGACGATAATCGCGAATGGGCCTAAAGTTGGATGAATTATTCCTATACACTTTTCTGTTGCTCCCGTTCTATCCTTTGCTTGTACTTCTACTGCTAGTAAGACTGATGTGTGGCATAAGCTCAAAAGGTTTTATTTTCTATGATCAATGTTCTAAAAAAATTTGTGTTTCTAGAAATGTTGTTTTCTTTGAGAATCAGTCATTCTTTCCTTCTATTGTAGATTTATCTTCTGCTTCTCCTCTGCTTCTCCTCTGCTTCCTACTTTTGAGGATTTATCATCTTCTTTTAAGAGGTTGAAACCTGGATTTGTGTATGAATGACATTGGCCGACTTTACCCCATCCCGACACTGATCCGCCACCTGAAATTGCACCACAACTAGAACCTGAGAATTCTTCAAGATCTGGTCCTCTTGAGCCTACTCGGAGATCAACCAGAGTTTCTCGTACTCCCAATTGGTATGGCTTTCCCTCTACTTTATCCAACATTTTTGTTCCAACTTGTTACTAACAAGCTTTCAAGCATGAATATTGGCAAGAAAGAAATGGAGGAAGACCTTTTGGCTCTTAATGAAAATGACACATGAGACATAGTTTCATGTCCTTCAAATGTCCTCCCAATTGGATGTAAATGGATTTATTCAATTAAACTTCCTTCTAATAGAACTCTTGATCGATACAAAGTTCGATTGGTTGTTCTTGGTAACAGACACAAGTATGGGGTGGACTATAAGGAGACTTTTGCACCCGTAGCAAAAATGACTATGGTGCGAACTATTATTGCCATTGCTGCTTCACAAAATTGGTCTCATTATCAAAGGGATGTCAAAAATATTTTTCTCCATGGTTATCTTAAAGAAGATATTTTTATGAAAACTCCACCTACTTTGTTCTCATCACCTACATCAGATGTATGCAAGTTGAAGCAGTATTTGTATGCATTAAAACAAGCTCCTAGAGCTTGGTTTGATAAGTTCTGGTCTATTTTGCTACAGTTTTATTTTTAGGAGAGAAAATATGACTCATTTTTTGTCTTTGGAAAACATCTATAAGTTGTTATCTTCTATTGGTGTATATGGATGACATTATTATCACAGGAACCGATTCTTCATTAATCACTAGCCTCCAATGGAAGCTTAAATATTCTTTTCATATGAAATATCTTGGCACTCTTACATATTTCTTGGGTTTGGATGTTCATAATGATGCTTCGGGTGTGTTTTTAAACCAACACAAATAAACTCATGATCTTATTTCTTTGGCTAGTCTTCAAGATTACTCCTCCGTAGATACTCCATTGGAATTGAATGTGAAGTGTCATCATGAGGAAGGTGATCTTCTTCCCGTCCAACTATATTTCAAAATTAGTTGGGAGTCTTAATTATCTTACTATTACTCGGCTTGATATCTTTTTTGGAGTTCAACAAGTTAGTCAATTTATGCAAACTCTCCCTCATCTGGACTTGGTGGTTGTTCTTCAAATCATTCGGTATCTTCTAGAAACATCTACTCATGAATTGTTATTTCCAAGTGGTTATCCTATTCGTCTTAATGGTATTAGTGATTTTGATTGGGAGGGATGTCCTGATACTCGTCATTCAGACACTGGTTGGTGCATGTTCCTCGGAGAGTCATTGATATCTTGGAAGAGTAAGAAGTGCGATCGTGTGTTAACATTTTCAAGAGGCTAAATATCGATCCATGTCTACTCTTCTCCATGCCGACAATACAAGTGTTATTCAGATTGCTACTAATCCAGTTTTTCATGAGAGGACCAAACACATCGAATTAGATTTACAAGAAATTGTAGATCAAAGAGTCATTACTATTCCACATGTGTCCAGTGATCTTCAAATAGCTGATGCGTTTACAAAATACATGGCACGACAACACAATCAGTTTCTACTAGGCAAATTGATGCTTCTTGATCCACCAACATCAATTTGAGGGGGATGTAAGCATGATGGACAGCGGGATAATTGTATCTATTAAAGTAATTATATAGTGCTATAAATAAGTATTATTATATAGATTCGTTATAGAATCAGAGAAATAAATATTATGATAGAATTGTTGATTTGGAAGGATAGTAAAGCAAATTTAGAGGGATTGAATAGCATATTTGTAGATAGAATAGTGATCTTTAGGGCTGTGTAATCTTTATACTCTCTATTTAATGGAAAGACTCTCTGACTTTGAGAGGCATCAACAAAAAAATGACATTTTACTTGTGAGATTTAATTATTGGCTCTTGATACCATATGATGTATTAAGCTGCCGGTAGAATAAAAGGAACGATGTGTTTTATTGATTGTAGACTAAGTATATAGATTCTTACAACTTCTACAACCTGGAGATAAACTAAGAAAAAGGTAAGCTAACCTAAATACAAGGAGGAAGTTACAACAGAGTCCTAAAGAGCAGGTATTACTAAATCTTATCCGCTATTACGCTCCCAAAAGTTGGTGGTGTCAAAAACACCCAACTAGGAAAATTGTTGGACAAAAGAAGCTTTGGGAAGAGGTTTTGTGAATATGTCAGCCAGTTGATCAGCTGAGTGAACGTGGTGAACTGTTGTTATCATGAAGAAGATTTGTGAGCTAGTTGGTTTCTGCAATAGCAGCACCACAAATCTATACTCAGTTTTTGTAGAGGGCCGAGTTACGGAGTATTGTTTCTTGAAGGACCAGGAAATTGGTGTAATATTCAGGAAAGTAATATAGCCAGAGGTATAAGTGCGATCATTTGGATCACTAGCCCAATCTGAAGCAGAATAAATAACCAAATGAAAACATGGAGCTTTAAAAATCTGTATGCCATATTGGAAGGTGTGACGAAGATAACAAAGTAATCGCTTCACTGCTTTCCAGTGAGATTGGTGCTGATTGTGCATAAATTGAGAGAGCTTGCTAACTGCGAAGGCAATATCATGGCGTGTAAGGATAAATAGTGAAACTTTCCAATTACCCACCGATAAAGAGTACCATCAGCCGGAGGGTCATTCATTGAAGCAGTCAAATTGGTAGTTGAGGTAATAGACGTAGGAGCTCCTTTACTGTCTAGTATGCCAACATCGTCCAAAAGATCAATAATATACTTGTGCTGGGACAAAACAAAACAGTAGAAGAGATAATATCAACACCCAAAAAATAATGGAGTTGTCCAAGGTCTTTTAAGGCGAAAATAGTGGAAAGACCATCTATTATATGACGAACCCCACGAATTTGATTTCCAGTGATGATTATATCATTCACATAGATAAGAATAAACAATGAATCCAAAATTATGTAAAATAATTAAAGAATCAGATTGGGAATTGACAAACCCAACAGTTAGAAAATAATTTATGAGCTCATTATACCAAGCTCGGGGACCAGTTTCAAGACATTGATTGCTTTATTCAACTTGCAGACATGGGTCGAGAAAATTTGATCTTCAAATCTAGGTGGTTGCCTCATATAAACTTCTTGCTCAAGGCGTCCATGTAAGAATGCATTATTGACATCAATTTGATCGATTGGTTACTTGTACTATGTCGCAATGGGAAGCACCAACCAAATGGTAATTGGTTTGACTACCAGGCCCAAGGTGGAATGGAATTCATCCCTTTTCAACAAGCCAAGCTTTCTACCTATCAATGGAACCATAAGATGTATATTTTATATGACACAACCACTTCCACTCAACCACATTCATCGAAGGAGAAACTGGAACCAAATCCCACGTTTGATTCCTAACAAGTGGATAAAATTCATCTTGCATGGCTTCTCTCCAGTGAGGGTAAGGACATGCTTGTTTTTATGTTTGAGGAACAAAGGACAAGGAGAGTTTAACACTGACACTAAACTGCTTGGGTTTGAGGCTATTTATTTTAGAGCGTGTGACAATGGGATGACTTAAAGTGGTCCTCACGGGTAAAGGAACAGATGATTTCAAAGTAAGTGCAGGTTGGGAAGGGTTATCGTCAGATGAGTGAGAAGGTAGGTTTGGGGAGGTATAGGGAAGGGGGTGGTAACACTAAGGTACTTAGTTGTTGGCAACTTTTGTGTTGATAGGTGATTAATAGTGGGGATGACGGTGGGGGTTGAGTATAATCGGGTGGTGGTGTACTAGTGGGTGGCAATGAAGGAGAGGATAAATTTTGAGAAGTACATGATGTTACGGAGACACCTTCTGATCCGACAAGCATTGAGTCGGGTAGTGGAGAGTGCACGGGCAGAGCATCTAGGAATGGATGACAAGAAGCTAAACTTGACGGTTTATTAGTCATAGGTAGAACATCTGAACAAATTTCCCAAGCGATATCACTGCTCTGTTGAATTTTTAGATCAGAAAAAATATTATGAAAAGGATAGGTGTCTTCCGAAAAATGAACATCCCTAGATAAGTACCATTTATTTTTTATGATATCAAAACATTGGTGGCAGTAATAATTATTAGAAAATCCTAAATGTACACAAGGACTAGATTTTGGCTCTAACTTATTTTTGGCATATGGTTTAAGCCATGGGTACCATAAAAAATCAAAATCTCTAAGGGTTTCATACTTTGGAGCCTTTCGAATAAAATTTCATAGGGGCATTTATTTTGTAAGTTTGGAGTGGTTAGATGGTTTATAAGCCATACTTTTTGGTGACAGACAAAACTCTAAGAAGATGAGGGCAAAGAGGCTTAATGCAACAAGGTTTTTGTAGTCTCAACAACATGCCTATGTATACGTTCAACTGATGCCACTCTTTGAGTCATATATGGAGGTGTCACTAAGTGCTCAATACCATGAGTTTTGAGATATGAAGATAAACCTTGAAACTCACCACTACCGTTAGTATAGAGAGACCGAATTTTGGTTTGAAATTGACGCTCAAGTAAGGGATGTAAAGCTTGAAAGACCTCAAGAACTTTCTTTTTTAATTTTATATTGAACAACCACATGTATTTTGAGTACTGGTCAACAAATAACGTATAATATCTCTTGTTATTAATTGACAAAATAGGAGAAAGACCCCATAAATCAGTATAAATTATTTGCAATGGTCGTTGACTTTGTAATGAATTTTCAGAAAAAGGTAACCTGTAGAATTACAAACGGAAGCGGTTGTCGAATGTGAAACTGAAAGAGAAAACTGATGTAAAATCACATTTAAAGTACGATGATTAGGATGGCCTAAAAGTTGGTGCCACAGGTGTAGAGGAACGACAACATTGCATTGAGGGGAATGATGTGCACTACCTGACGACCACTCATATAGCCCATCTTTATTCTACCCGTGAAACAGAGGTGCCACCATGCTCAGATCCTTCACAAAATAAGAAAGAGGAAGAATTCAATGGACATATGGTTATCACGGAAAAAATTGGAATTAGAAAGAGGATTATTTTTATAGAATGATAACATACGGTATTGAGCAGCTTAAATTACTTATTCGATACACTTAAGTTAGTGTTACCAGTATGAGATATTGGAATGGTGTTACGATCCCCCATTGCTATATCCTCTGGACCATGGTAGGTGTGCACATCAATGAATTTTCGCGCACTACATGCCATATGATGAGTGGCGCTTGTATCAACAACCCAAGGAGCCTATTGAGTTTGAGAGCGAGCAACATAGTTTACACGGGCTTGTAGGTGATTATGTGATTGTGATCTGAAAAACCTTATATGAATGACTAGGAAGGTCACACAACTGGCACTTCAAAGTACTGTAGGTTATTTTTACCACTATGACATGGTTGGGCAGGCCATGAGTGATTGGTGTTGGGGGGATTTGCATTTGGACGCCTCTTAGAGGTGTTTCCTTCAAACGGTGCATGTTCGTTTGCTATACAATTGCAGCAGTAATTGGTGTTGAGAGTGGCTTCTTTGCTTCTTCATGCTTGATGAAAAGTTCATGGTCAAGCAATTTTTATAAAGTTTTGGATAAGATATAGTAGAATCCCTTGCATTGATAGTAGCATATATTTCATGGAATTTGGGTCCTAGTCCAATGAGGATTTTGACAATCAATTCCTCATTGGACACATGAGCTCCAACAGTGGCATGTTCATCACAAAGAGATAGAACCTTGTGTAGATAATCAACTACAAGAAGGGTTTCTTTTGAGAGGCGAGCCAGGCGATTGTGCAAACTAAAGATCTTTGTTTATGATTTAATGGCATACGCAGTGAGCAAAGCATGTCAAGCAGCCTGGAAAGTGGATGCAATGGCAATAGTAGCAGCAAGAGTAGGATCAACTGCGGACAAGATAGCATTTTCAATGAGCTGCTCTTGGTGATACCATAAAACAAATGTAGGATTTTCAACATCCTAATTATTTTGAGCCACTGTACGAGCAGGGCCTGGGCGAGAACCGTCGAGATGACAAAAAAGGTTGTGACCACGCATAAGCATGGATACTTATGCTTTCCAATGGGAAAAT
Source organism: Solanum etuberosum (assembly GCA_029582245.1). Lineage (NCBI taxonomy): Eukaryota > Viridiplantae > Streptophyta > Magnoliopsida > Solanales > Solanaceae > Solanum > Solanum etuberosum. The sequence continues at coordinate 257,104 of JAJONR010031897.1, forward strand.
TTGTGGTTTCCAGTTAATTTGACTAGTAACTGGGTGATAGGATTAAACTAATTAATTGATGTATTAGCATCGAAGTTGGTTATAATGATGTTTCGAGCCATTTTGACTACAATAGTGGGAGGGTTTCTCGATAAAATTTTATGTTAGCAAGCTGGACAGCTGAATAATTGTATATAATAATGTAATATATAGTGCTATACATTAGTATTATTATATAGATTTGTTGTAGAATTAGAGAAATAAATATTGTGATAGAATAGCTAATTTGGAGGGATAGCAAAGCAGATTTAGAGGGATTGAATAGGAGATTTATAGAGATAGAATAGCTGATATTTTGGGATAGGAATGGCAGATCTTTAGGGATGTATAATATTTATATTCTCTATTTAATGGAAAGACTCTCTCACTTTGAGAGTCATTAAGAAGAAAATTGACATGGTATCAGAGCCAGGTCCATCTCCGTTTGGGCTCCCGTTCAACGCTCCATTCGAGCCGGGCATGAAGGGGCTATTAGAGTGGGTAAAAGTCCCACATTGGTTGGGGATTGGAGTGGTGTTCTCCTTAGATGGACTTAGGCAATCCTCCTGTCATGAGCTAGGTTTTGGGGTTAAGTTAGGCCTAAGTTCCATCCTAGGAATTTTGTTCTTGGTCATTCTAGTTGCTTTCTTGAATCTTTGTAGTTTTCATAGCTATTCAAAAGCATGAACTCACATCATTTTGAATCCTTCGGTGTTGGTTTCACTAGAAAAAAATATTCTTCTTAGGAGTTTCAGTTTCAGTTATTTGTCACCGGCAAAGAACTATGGGTCTATATAGATGGAAGTGATCTAGCTCCTGCTCATCTGACAAAGCTAGGTGAATGTGTTGAGTAAAGGGTTCATTCACACTAGTCTTTCTCTGTGGGGTGCTCATATGTTGGTTGTAAGGAAAAAATATGGATCCATGAGGAGGTGTATTGATTATCGACAATTGAACAAAGTGACAGTGAAGAACAAGTATCATCTTCCTCGTATTGATGATTTGTTTGATGAGCTTCAGGTTGCATCTCTATTTTCTAAGATTGAATTGAGGTCCGGTTATCATCAACTGAATATTAGGGCATCCTATATCCCTAAGACAACTTTTAGGACACGTTATAGACACTATGAGTTTCTTATGATGTCTTTCGGTTTGACTAAAGCCCCGGCAACGTTCATGGAGTTGATGAACGGGGTGTTTCGACCTTATTTGGATTTTTTTGTGATAGTGTTCATTTATGAAATCTTTGTGTACTCTAGGACTGAGGAGGATCACGATCGACATTTGAGGATTGTACTTCATAGATTGAGAGAAGAAAAGCTTTATGCCAAGTTCTCGAAGTGCTAGTTTTTGCTAAATTTTATGGCATTTTTGGGACACGTGCTGTCCAAGTAGGGTATTCGGGTGGATCCCACCAAGATTGATGCAGTAAGGGGTTGGACCAGACCAAGATCAGTTACTAAGATCCAAAGTTTTGTGGGACTTACAGGCTATTATCAACGATTTGTTCAGAGCTTCTCTACCATTACAACTCCTTTGACTAGATTGACTCAGTAGAGTATGAGTTTTCAGTGGTTTAATGAGTGTGAGGAGAGCTTTCAAAAGCTGAAGACCTTGTTAACTTTGGCTCTTATTTTGACTTTACCCATGGAGGCTGTGGATTTCACTATTCATTGCGATACTTCTGGATTCGGGTTAGGTGATGTTCCAATGCAGAAGGGTAAGGTAATATTCTATGCTTCTAGGCAGTTGAAGACACATGAGAGAAACTACCCTACCAATGATTCGGAGTTGGAAGCTGTGGTGTTTGTGCTTAATCTATGGAGACATTATCTGTATGGAGTTCATCATGAGGTTTTCACGGATCATCTGACCCTTCAGTACATTTTCAGTCAGAGAGATATGAAATTGAGACAACACATTTGGCTTGAGCTACTAAAGGACTATGGTATCCGTAACACTCCGAAAATTTCTAAGTTAAGAATCAAACCATTCTTCATTTGTGAATACGATAGTACCGGGTGATTCTTAAATTTCTCATACGTGTAAAGGTCAATTTTTTAGTGTGGGAATGATTTTGGATAACAATTAAGGTCACTAGAATCCCCTAGCACAAAGTTAAGTTGAAAGCTTCCTTACCGAATAAGTTTTGATGTAAGATTCTACTAAGATCAACTTTAAACAACCATATCTCTTAAAATATAAAGAGTTACGTGGCCCATAGCTTATCGAATTAAAGGTATTTGAATTTTATTTCCAACGCCATAGATTTCACGTCAATCAGAGCTTTGAGTAAAAAGGTATGACCATTTTAGTAACCTGATACAGTGCAGTGGCGAATTAGCCAACGAGAAAACATTAAAAAGGGTCTTTTTGGTCTTTTTACCTCTAAGAAAACCTTTCCTCTCTTGATCCATCATTCTCTTCTCTCTCAAACCCTAAGGCAAAACCCTAAGGAAAAATCAAAGTTGAAGACTCCATTCAAGGTTCTTCTTCAAGATAAGTCTTTCTCCAAGAATTTCATTCTTTCCCACTCAATTTTATTCATACAATTATGAATCATTAATGAGAATTTTAATTCTTGTCCATAGAGATTTAAATAAACTAATTCAAAAATCTCAAGAAAGGTTTCTTGATTGTTCTCCCTCAAGCTAGTGTTTCAAAGCTTTTAATGAAGTTCTTTTTCAAGATTCTTCAAGAACCTTATTCTTTCAGGTATGTAAGGCTATCATAATGTTTGACTAGTTCGTCCTCACACCATATATCTACTTTTAAATAAGTAAAAGAGTAATCTAGGACTCTATCCCTATATAGGAGTATTCTTGAGATGAGTTGATTTTGAGTTCTTGAGTTCATGAATCTTTTTGAAATTATATTCCTAATTATTGAATCGTTATATGTTATGCATTATGATTCTTGAGTTGATTAGTTCATGTCTATATTTCAGCATGAACCCTATGAACTGAGCATTTTTTAGATGAGTAGTATCGTTGAGTTCTGAGTACTGAGTTTTCATATTGCTATTAAGATCCCTGAATTGAGTCGTTCATGTCCATAATTCTGCATGAACCCTATGAATTGAGTTATAAATCTTGAGAAGCTTTTTAAAGTCAATACTTGAGTTTTAAACTGAGTTTTTGAGGAAGTAAAGATGAGTTTCGAGAAAGAGTTTCTAAAACATGATTAGTATGACAATCGAGTATGCCATCAATGTTTAAGCATTATGGTATCTAGTTATGCCATCAATGTTTATGCAGTATGACTTCCCGAGTCATCATTGATCAAATCACAATATGATTTTGATATATTTTTGAGAAAGAGATTTTAAGTATGAATTGAGCAAGAGTATAAGGGAACTAAGTATTCCCAAATGTATCAGTTTTTACATTGATAAAAGAGAAACTTTGATTTCTAAATGAGTTATGAGTTAAAAAGATATTTCAAGAGCAGATACCTCTTTTAAGAGGGTAGTTTGAGCAATTATCTCAAACCAGAGGAAGAGTTATGTTTTTAAACATATGAGCATGAGTTATATATATTATTGGGAGTAGTATTGAGCACCGATATGGGGATGAGTTCAGACAACTCAAAATCCTCATAAACCATGTATGGCAACATGGGTAAAGGATCATACTTTTTAGATGATTCCTTATTGCTTTTAAGCATATCTGAGTGGATCAACTTAGTGGAGGTGTCCTATATCCCGACAAGATATAGGACAGTTCTGGCTGTGTGGGCGAGATGCTATATCATCATGTAGTTCATAGCGATGGTTGTCGGTTAGAGAATCTCCCAATAGAGTTAAAGTATATTTTATATATCACATATTATGTTAAGTTCAGAGATGAGAATGTATTTTGTAAAGCTTTGAATGATTTAACTCCTTTATTTATTTACATTCACCTTGAGTACATTGTTATCTACTGCAGTCTTTTCTTTCAGTTATTAGTTATTCAGCTATATTACATATTCGTACATTCAATGAACTGATGTCATTCAACCCGCATCTTTTTAATGATTCAGATACAGGTTCTTAGGATCCTCAGCAAGAGTCCGTTGAGATCATTTCATCAGCTTTTGAGTAAGACCTCCTTGCTGGAGGACTCCAGTTTTTATGAGTTGTTACTAGTAGTTCTCTTGTAGAGTCGCGGGTCTTTTCCCAACTGTCACGCCCTGAGATACCCCCAGGATGCGGACACGGAATCTAGGATCACGAGAGACCCCAAGTTAACCCTACTGGCATAACATAAGCATACTTAAAGAGAACTGAATCAATAAACACTGTGCGGAAGCTAATCATAAGATAAATCTGAAATGATGGGGAATACCTATACTACATCTGAATATATAAATGTGGAGAGTTTAAGAACAACTGAAAAGTCAAATTCAAATACTAAAGATGATTCTAACTATGTCTGAAATAAAGCCTCTAACTGACTAGAAATGCTGGGACATGTCCCAGCTAAATCTAACAAAAACTGAAACTAAGACTATAAAAAAACGAACCATGTCTGTCGTCCTCGGAGAATGAGGACTCACCACTAATACTGTTGAGCTGAAGATCGGGAACCGATCTATGCGTGATCTGGAAGCTGAGAACCTGAACCTACATCACGAGAAGATGTAGCGCAGAATATGCGTTAGTACTTGAAAGGTACTGAGCATGAAGGATAGAGTTAAGCTGAACAATAATCATAACTCAACAAAGCAATAAGAGCATTGATATAATCTGAACTGAATGTAAATACTGAGATATACTGAAATACTGAGCTAACTGAATGCAATGGCCAAGTACATGATATACTGAGTCTGAATAGTGAACAGTAACTGATAACCTGGTCAATGCACTAGAATCTGACTGTACTGTGGGAGCTACTAATAACCGACATAAAACCACATAAGCTAAATGTGCAGTCCGATGTATACGCCCCATCGAGAGGACCCAATATACCCTGCTAGAGGTATAAAGGCATGACTGACGTGATCACTAAAATGATGCCCACAGAGGGGACTTACAACCTACAGGGCACGTAGTTCTGGGACTATTAGGGTACGCTGGAACCTAGTCCACTCGATATTAAGCTACTCCTAATTGATTATGAAATTAACATATTATGACTAAATGTTGTAAAACATGGATAGCTCGATGTTCTGACATGCGTACTCTGAGAATGCAACAATTATATCTGATAATATGACATTCGTAAACTGAAGCATGTATATAACTTAAATAGTTGGCCTAGCATGTGTTATTCATGAACTAAAGGAACTACATAGCTAGGCTTCTAAATTTCATGCAAGAAACTAAGCAACAACATGATAATCTGATTTGGATCATTCTAACAGCTAAAACCCAACAATTTCTAACATTCAAGAAACCCTAGGTCTAGATAATATCAAGAAAATCAAGATTTTGACTGAATTCTAGGGACCTAATGGGCGAAAGAAACCCACTAGTGAAAACCCACATACCTGGTGATGAATTCCACGGAGAAATCATTCGATTTTGGGGTTGGACCTGAAGAAAACTAGTTGCGTTCTTGAACTAGGGCTGGTCGACTCTTTCTCCTCTTTTGCTCTGAGTTTTCTAAATTTTGGAGAATGAATTGACTAGGGTAAGTTCTAATTAAGTTACTAGGCTTAAAATGACCAAAACTACATTGTTTAGGGGTCAAACGACGTAGTTTAGGGGTCCAACGCATAAGGAAAAGACCAAAAGACCCCTGACTTAACTGCTGTCGGACCAACCGACGGACCAGACCAACGGATCGTGGCTGGACCGACGGTCCGTGCTGCTCATCCGTCGACTGGTGTCTGGGGCTTGGACCTGAAGGCCACGATCCACGGACCTAGACCACGGACCCTGGTCTGACCTACGGTCCGTAGGTCCTGGCCGTGGGTCATGCCTTGGCTGAATTTTCTGGAGTTCTGGGCTAGAAATCTGAGGTCCGACCTACGGCCCTGGACCACGGACCGTGGTCTGACCTACGGTCCATAGGTCCTAGCATAGCTCTGGACTTAGAATAATTTTTTTGGGCTTTTCTGGGAGGGGCTCAAGGTGGTGAACCACGGACCACCAGGACAGACCGTGGGTCACCCTCCGGTCCGTAGGTGGTGCCCGTAGGTGGCACCTGTAGCTTCTCAAATCTGCAATTTGGTCTTTCTAGGATACGGGGTGTTACATTATCTCCCCCTTAGGAACATTCATCCTAGAACGAAGACTAAACTAGTTGAATATGGACGGAAAGTGCTGCAAACACTACCACTAATTTCTGAAAACTGATTTATGACTGAACTGAGTTCCAAGGACATGCAAATACTCTGAAAATGCAAGTACAAACTGAAGGAACATGATACTAAGACTGAATCTGCGCATGAATGACTTAAAAACTGAAGAGGAACTATTACCTCAAGCTGGAATGGAATCGGAAGGAAAAAGATGAGGATACTTGCCCTTCATAGCTGCTTTTGCTTCCCAAGTAGCTCCCTCTACGGACTTACTCCTCCACAAAACCTTAACTGAATCGACTTCTTTATTTCTCAACCTTCTAACCTGACGATCAAGAATCTCAACTAGTACATCCTCATAAGTGAGACTATCTTTCACAGCCACACTCTCTAAAGGTATTATGGATGCTGGATCACCTACACATTTCTTCAACAACGAAACGTGAAAGACCGGATGCACTCCTGCTTGTTCTGCTGGCAACTTAACTCTTAAGCCACTTTACTAACCCTTTTCAAGACCGTGTAAGGGCCTACATATGTAGGACTGAGCTTTCCTTTCTTGACAAACCTCATCACCCCCTTCATAGGTGACACTTTCAGGAAAACCCAATCATCAACTTGGAACTCTAAGTCCCTTCTCCTTACATCTGCATAAGACTTCTGACGACTCTGGGCTGTCTTAAGTCTATCTCTAATGAGCTGCACTTTTTCCATAGCATCATGAACCGAATCTGGTCCTATCAAGGCTGCTTCACCTACTTC
>JAJONR010031901.1:0-21524 GCA_029582245.1 Solanum etuberosum
CTTGAGGTTACTTCAAGAAGTATTCCTCCTTCGTTGATATGAACTATGATATGCATTGATTATGCTTTATGACTTATGTTGTTATCCATTATGCTTATGTTGATGTTTATGTTGGCTATCATATTTAGTACATGTTTATACTAACACATACTCTTGCCTACATTTCTTATCCAAATGTAGGGTCCGGCGGTATCGACTCTCATCCCCGTGGCTAGGATCTTAGTAGAGTAAGACTTGAAGATTTGTGAGTCCTCATAGTATTCGAGGATATGGCAACCATTTCTCTTATGTTCTTTCATTTTATGTTTTGAACACTATTGTATGGGCTGTGTCCCAAGATATTCATGTTTAGATGGTTTGAGACAAAGTGTAATAGACTTCTGCTTTTGATATAAAACTTTGATGTTGGTTGAAAAATGTTTTATAATTTCCGCTCATTTCTATTATCTTATGTTATGAAAGCTAAGTGGCTTATATGAGGCCTTTCGAGGTCTTGTATGCCATGTTACGTCTAGGGGGCACCCCTGGATCGTGGCACAATATATTGTACAACTATTACAAATGAATCAGTTAATCATTCATATATGACTTAAACGGGAAACAATTCAACAATCACCTACCTTGAATCAAGCCTAGAAGCTCTACTGAACCTAAGCCTTCCCCTTGCTATAAAGAATACTTTGTTCTTGGTCTATAAATAATCAATATAACACAAAATCATAAAATGGCCTAAATATACCGGGATTATATCCTAATCCCAAACATTAGGCTAGCTTCATGATATTTCCACCAAGACCAGGTTTTTTCCACTTTTAAGTCAAACTGAACCATCCCCTAATGGTACTACCATGGATTATAAAGCTTAATAATTGAATTACTAGGCTAGGGGACTAATTTACTTACTTTTATGGATGCTTTTGATGGAAACCATGTGAAAACCGCCCTAGGTCGGCTCTGTACTTCCCCAAAATATTCTTGAATGATAATTGTCACGACCCAGAGTACATCCTAGATATGACATGACATATAACACCCCGAGAGGCCCTACAAAAGCCACTTGATATGCATATACAAACCATAATAGATAAAAGCAAGAAATATCATATGAAGTAAAGCGTTTGACATTTATGTGGAAGGTTATTAAAGTCTTGACAAGTCATCTATTACATCAAAAGGAGTGGTCGGGACGTAACCGGTATGCCACGTACAACATCCAAAACATAAAGACATAAGAAAGCAATAAAGACGACATCATCCCCGGAGTATGAGGACTCACCAAGTTTTCAAATCTCTAGAGTGATCAACTAGCCACGAACGGAGGGAGAGGAATCGTCACGCCGTACATTAATGAAAAAATGTAGGCACAAGTATGCATTAGTACATGAAATATACTAAGTATGAGGGAAATACAATGAAATACGAAACATGATCACAAGGGGACATATCCGGAAACATGATATGCATGACAAAGCTAAACATAGTAAAATCATTTAAGAAGAATCGTAAATCATGAACATAGTTAATGCATCTTAAAGAATAAGGAAAGCTTCATAAACCTTTTAAAAGTAAGTTAGCTCATTTTGTGAGATATTAGCTTTAACCGACAATAGACCATGCGAGCCATAACATGGAATCCGATGTAACTCCCACATCGAGAAGGGAGAGTCTACTTGACAAGGTAGAACTCTGTATGATATCATGTGATATATATGGATCCACTATCTAGGACATTTAAGGCAAACCTACGAGGGAACGTAGTTTGGAACTAGAGATTACTACTAGAGACTACCCTAATTGAGCCTCCACTTCAAAGTTCTCTCGGTGCTATGTTAAATCCCAATGGAATAGTCATTTTCATAAAGTTATTCATACATGAAAAAGTACGATTCAACTAATAATCCAAGCTTAGACATCACAAAGTAGCTCATTAAATCTTGAATCAAGTCAAAGTGAGAAAACCTTTCACCAAGCCACGATCCCTTAATATGTGAGAAAATCCTTTCACAATTTCATTGACGCTCATCTTAAAGCAAACTAGATCATAAAACCCTTCTTTTTCATAAATCATGCATAACTTCATAAAAATATCATTCATAGATTCAAGCATTTTCATAAATTCATGTAAATTAGGGTTCATAGTCTAAGTCATGATCAATGTATAGGTTCATGTGATATCAATTGGAAAGCATGAAGTTGAGATCAAACAATCATAATAAGATCAAATTCAAACAATTGAATCAATATGAATAGAACCTATGAAGAATTGAATGAAAACCTAGTCACGTTGATTGAAATTTAACTTGGAGAATTGAGAAACCTTGGGTTTAAATGGGTGAATGGAACCCATTGATGAAGCCCTACATACCTTGCTATTAAAATCCCAAAAGCAATGGTGAAAAGGAGACTTGACTTGAAAACTCTAGCTTCTTCTTCCTTGATCTAGAGAGAGGATTTTTTTGAAGAAAACCTTTGGAGAAGATTTGGGGTTTAAGGGAATGAGAGAGTTGGAAAGATTTTGGGGTAGAAGGGTAGTTATAGGTTTTCAAATAAGGGTCAAAATTACATAGTATAGGTATTATATGTATAGGAAAAAACCCAAATATCCTTAAGAAATAACTGTCGGACAGTCGTACGATTGTGACCTACGACCCATAAGAATTCCTAATACGTCCAGTCCTTGTCAACTGTAGAACCAACTTTAAAAACCCAAAAATTCAATCATTTCCAACGATACCATTCTACAGTCTGTCGAATCTTCTACGTTCCATAGACCCTATCCGTATACTTCAACTTTCAGTCCAAAAATTCACTAAGTCTGGAACACTTCTATGGGACCTTCCTGCGGTCTGTAGAACCAACTATGACATGTCATTTCCTTCTGTAGATTTGAGGTCCTAAATTAAATCTCTAAATCATTCCTACGGATCAGTCCTATGACCTGTCATTCATCATACGGTTCATCCTATCAAGTCATAGGTCAAACTTCAGAAACTTAATTTTTCAAGTATCAACTTTGTGTTCTACGGTTCACTTCTTACGATCCGTAGATTGGACTCGTAGACCACCGCTTCAGAGAATTTTCTGTATTTTTCTTTCCTTTTCAAATTTCAAACTTCTGTGGTGTTATAATATCTCCCTCTTGGGAACATTCATCCTCGAATGGAACTCAAGCTAGCAAGAATAGAGTAGGAGAGAAACTAACAACCCAACATGAAAATCAAGTTTTTCATGAACATGCATGCATATGGAAACATGAGAATGACTAAAATGCATGAATCCGGAAGAATGAACCATGAGGAGTTAATACCTCAAGCTAGAGTAGGAGCGGAGGGAAAGAGATGAGGATACCATGACATCATATCGGCTTCGGCTTCCTAAGTGTCACCCTTAACTAATTATTTCCTCCAAAGAACCTTCACAAAAGCAACTTATTTATTTTTCAACTTCCAAACTTGCTGGTCTAAAATCTCAACTGGAACCTCTTCATAAGAATGATTCTCTTGACTACCAAACCTTCTAAGGGTACAATGGATGTTGGATCTCCAACATACTTTTTCAACAAAGAGACATGGAATACCAAATCTACCGATGCTAAATCATTAGGCAACTCAAGTTTATAAGCAACTTTGCCAGCACGCCTTAAAATCTGATATGGGCCCACATACCGGGGATTAAGATTCCCTTTCTTTCCGAATATCATTAAACCCTTCAAGGGTAAAATTTTCAAGTAGACCCAATCATCAACTGTAAAATCAAGTTCTCTTCTTCTAACATTAGAATAAGACTTTTGTCGACTTTGAGCCGTTTTCAACCTCTCACGAATAAGTCGAACCTTTTCAATAGCCTCATGCACCAACTCGGGCCCTATCAAAGTGACTTCACCAACTTCAAACAAACCAATTCGAGACCTACATCTTCTACCATAAAGAGCCTCAAACGGTGACATCCCAATGCTAGAATTATAGTTATTATTATAAGCAAACTTAATCAAAGGCAAGTGATCATCCCAATTACCTTTGAATTCAATCACACAAGATCTCAACATATCTTCCAAAGTCTAAATGGTATGGTGGGCCTGTCCATTTGTTTGAGGATGAAAAGTCTTGCTAAGTTTCACTTGAGTACCAAGACCTTTCTGAAACGACTTTCATAATTGAGATGTAAACTGAGTACCTCGATCGGAGATAATGGACAAAGGCACTCTATGCAACCTTACCATCACCCTAATATAAAGCTTTTCATAATCTTCGGAAGAGAATGAAGTCTTAACGGGGAGGAAGTAAGCCGATTTCATCATTTGGTCCACTATAACCCAAATTGAATCAAATTATCGACAAATGTGCGGTAAACCCGTAGTGAAATTCATATTAAAATATTTCCACTTCCACGTAGGAATACTAATATTTTGAGTCAAACCACCTGGTTTCTAATGCTCAACCTTCACTTGTCTACAATTTGGACATTTATCCACTAATTCCGCAATATTCTTCTTTATCCCATTCCACCAATAGAGCCCACCTCCCGCAAGTCGTGGTACATCTTGGTGGCTCTCGGGTGAATAGAATACCGAGAATTGTAAGCTTCTGTCAAAATATAATTTCTCAACTCATCGACATTCAGAACACATAATCTACCTTGACATCGAAGTACACCATTTCCCCTTGGAAAAAAGCCTCAATGCCTTTTTCAAGGACCGACTTCTTCAAGTAAACCAAGATCGGGTCAAGATCTTGCTTAGCCTTCACATCTGATACAAAAGACGATTATTAACCATTATGAAAAATTACACCACCTTCATTAGAATCAACCAAACGAACACCCAATCAGGCCAACCTTTGAACATCGTGAACTAACTCCTACTTATTATCCTCAACATGAGCAACACTACCCATTCATAATCAACTAAGAGAATCTGCCACCAATTCTTCTTTCTGGGATGATATAGGACACTCATGTCATAATCTTTCATTAATTCAAGCCATCTCTTTTGGCAAAGATTCAAATATTTTTAAGTAAACACATACTTCAAACTCTTGTGATCGGTGAACACATCTACATGAACACCACACAAGTAGTGTCTCCAAATCTTTAGAGCAAACACCACCGCTGCTAACTCCAAAATGAGTCGGGTAATTCTTTTGATGCACTTTTAATCGCCCTGAAGCATAAGCAATAACATTCCCATGTTTCATCAAAACACAACCAAAAACAATTCGTGAGGCATCACAATAAACCACAAAACCATCATATCATTCCGGTAATGTCAATATAGGGCCGAAGTGAGCCTATATTTCATCTCTTTGAAACTCTTCTCATAGGCTTCCGACCATAGGAATTTCACCTTCTTTTGAGTATATTTTGTCAAAGGTGAAGCAATAGAGGAAAATCCTTCCACGAACATTCTATAGTAACCGGCCAACCCCAAGAAACTTCGTATATCTGAAGTAGACAAAGGTCTAGGCCAATTCTTAACCACCTCGGTTTTCTTAGGATTGAATTGAATACCTTCATCGAAGACAATATGGCCAAGGAAAGCAATGGACCTCAACCAAAACTCATACTTGCAAAACTTAGCGTACAAGTCATGGTCCTTGAGAATTTGCAACAAAATCTTCAAATGATCAACATGCTCATCCTCACTTCGTGAATAAATCATGATATCATCAATAAAGACGATCACAAACATGTCAAGATATTGCATACATACCATATTCATCATATACATAAACGCCGACGGGGCATTGGTCAAACCAAGAAGACATCACCAAAAACTCATAATGATCATACCGAGTTCAAAAAGCCATCTTCGGAATGTCACTCTCATTTACCCTTAATTGGTGATAACTCGATCGGAGGTCAATCTTAGAGAAATAACTTGCTCCTTGGAGTTGATAAAAAAATCATATATCCTTGGAATATGATATGTATTCTTAATGGTAACCTTATTCAATTGTTGATAGTCAATGCACATTTGGATAGAACCATCATTCTTTCAAATGAACAATACTGGAGCACCCCATGGAGAGATACTCGGTCTAATAAAATCCATATCTAACAAATATTTCAATTTGTCTTTTAACTCCTTGAGTTCTGACGGGGCCATGCGATAAGGAGGATTAAAGATAGGCTATGTATCTGGGAGAAGGTCAATACCAAAGTCTATTTCCCTTTCGGGAGGAATACCGAGAAGATCATCGAAAAACACTTACAGAAACTCATTTACTATCGTGACTGACTCAATAGTAGGGGCTTTGGAATTTGTATCCTTAACCCTAACCAGATGATTAATACAACCCTCAGAAATCACTTTCCTAGCCTTTAGGCAAGAAGTGAACTGACCCTTGAGGACATAATTTCCCCCTTTCCATGACATCATAGGTTCATTCGGAACCTTGAAAGTGACCAATCGGGTCCTACAATCAATAAAAACATAACATGAATGGAGCATATACATCCCAAGAATAACATCAAAATCTAACATATAAAGCTCTACAAGGTCAACATGAGTTACTTTGTGAGAAATGAAAATATGACAGTTACTATAAACTCTCTTAGTCACAATAGCATCACCCACAGGAGTAGAGACATGAAAGGGATTAGAAAGGATTTCGGGACTAACATCAAATCTCATGGACACATAAGAAGTAACAAAAAATAAGGTAGAACCTGGATCAAGTAAGGCATAAACATTAAGATGAAATACTTTCAACATATCGGTCACCACATCCGGAGAACCCTCATAATCATGTCGAGTCTGAAGAGCATAGAATCTATTTTACTTTAGAGTACCTGAACCGGAACTACTAGGCTAAGCTTGCCTACCATCCTTACCCCTGTTAGCTCGCAATGGACAATCCCTCATCTTGTGAACACTCTTTCCACAACCAAAGAAACCATATGTGCCGGCCAAACAGTTGTCATCCTGTTTCTTACCACACCTAGAGCAAGCGGGGATAGAAGATCCATTACCACCATTTCCTCTTTGTGGCTGAGGTTAGACGCCCTATCTTTGTTGAATTTATGAGCCGGAGCGTTAGAGGAACCTTGACCAAACAATTTTTTCCAGAATTGAGTACGCCCTTGTCCACTGGACCTAGAATTAGAAAAGTCACCATCATCGATCTTTGCCCTCTTGGACTCTTTTGCCCTTTCCTTGAGATTTTCCTCTTTAATTTATTGGGCCTGTATTATCAAACACTAAGTATCCATTTCCTATATCAACATGGGGGTACGACACTCTTTGACAATTAAGTCAAATACACCCGACACAAACTTACTCATCCTTGCCCTAGAGTCGGCAACCATAGTTGGAGCATACTTATACAATTTAGTGAACTTCAAAGCATACTCTTTCACGCTCATATTTCCTTGCCAGAGGTTAATGAACTCAAGCACTTTCGCTTCTCTCATTTCAAAAGGAAAGAAACGATCAAGAAAATCTCCCTTAAATTTCTCCCAATCAAGAGGACCTGCATCACCAGCCCTCTCACTCTTCCATTGTTCAAACCACACTTCAGCAACACCCTTAAGTTGATAAGCGGCCAACTCTGCCTTTTCAACCGTAGTCAATCCCATAATACCTACTATCTCATACACCTCATTAATGAACTTTTGAGGATCCTCATCAACCTTAGACCCATAAAACTCCAGAGGATTCATCCTAGTGAAGTCCATTATCCTTGTCACCTTCTTACCAACATTTGGGTTCGTGGGAGCATTAGCCTCTCTATTAGCTTGGGTTATCATGGCTAGAGCCAACACTTGGAAACTGGCTAGGAATTTAGTATGAGTCACTTGCTCGGCAAAAGGATCATCCGGAACTTGATAAACCTTGGGCTCCACATTGCTTTTGCCCGCATTCCTTCTCACATACGATCTTCGAGGGGCCATATCCTAAAAAAAACCAAACACGATTTAGGAGAAGGATCTTTATAGAGATTAACTCTATGGCACAAATTTTAGAGTAATGAAAGAGTGAAGTTTCCTAAATGCTTTGTAGTCTCCTATTTATAAATGTGGTGTGTTTCACATTCATCAACAAGACTCTACTCAATGCTTTTTTATCAGACATTCTAGGACCTTTCCTAAAACCTTGTGCTCTCAATACCAAATTTGTCATGACCCAGAGTACACCCTAGACGTGACATGGCCTATAAGACCTCGAGAGGCCCTTCACAAGCCACTTGACATGCATATACACAACATAATAGAGAAAAGCAAGAAATATCATATGAAGTAAGGAGTTTGACATTTATGCGGAACACTATTAAAGTTTTGAAAAGTCATCTATTACATCAAAAGGAGTGGTCGGTACGTAAATCGTACACCACGTACAACATAAAAAACATAAAGACATAAGAAAGCAATAAAGGTAACATCATCCTCATGGTATGAGGACTCACCAAGTCTTCAAATTTCTAGAGTGATCAACTAGCCACAAAAAGAGGCAGAGGAATCGTCACTCCCTAAATTAACGAAACAATGTAGGCAAAAGTATCCATTAGTACATAGAATGTACTAAGTATGAGCTAAATGCAATAAAACATGAAACACGATCACAAGGGGACATAATCAGAAACATGATATGACTAAGCTAAACATAGTAAAATCATTTGAGAAGAATCGTAAATCATATGGAGAAGGGAGAGTCTACTTTCCAAGGTAGAACTTCATATCATATCATTTGATATATGTGGATCCACTAGCTAGGTCATTTAAGGAAAACCTATAGGGGCACTAGTTTGGAACTACATGTTGCTACTAGAGACTGCCCTAATTGAGCCTTCACCTCAAAATTCTCTCGGTGCTAAGTTAAATCTCAAAGGAATAGTCATTTTCATAAAGTTATCATCATACAAGGAAAAGTACAATTCAAGTACTAATCCAATCTTAAACATCATAGAGTAGCTCATAAAATGTTGAATCAAGTCAAAGTGCAAAAACCCTTCATCAAGCTATGATCCCTTAATATGTGAGAAAACCCTTTCACAGTTTCATTGATGCTCATATTAAAGCAACCTAGATCATAAAATCTTTCTTTTCATAAATCATGTATAACTTCATAAAAACATCATTCATAGATTCAAGCTTCTTCATGAATTCATGTAAATTTGGGTTCATAGTCAAAATAATGATCAATGCATGGGTTCATATGATTTCAAATGGAAAGCATGTAATTTAGTTAAAACAATCATAATAAGATCAAATTCAAACAATTGAATCAATATGAATAGAACCAATGAAGAATTGAATGAAAACCTAGTCAGTTTGATTGAAATTAAACTTGGAGAATTGAGAAACCTTGGGGCTCAATGGGTGAATGGAATCTATTGATGAAGTCCTACATATCTTGATATTCAAAGCCCAAAAGCAATGGTAAAAATGAGACTTGACTTGAAAACCCTAGATTTTTCTTCCTTGATCTAGAGAGAGGATTTTTTGAAGAAAACCTTTGGAGAGGATTTGGGGTTTGAGGGAATGAGAGAGTTGGGGAAGATTTTGGGGATAGAAGGGTAGTTATAGGTCTTGAAATAAAGGTCAAAACAACAGTATAGGTATTAGATGTATAGGAAAAGATGCAATAACCCTTATGAAATAACTGTTAGATAGCCATACGGTTGTGACCTACGTCCTATAGGAATTCCTATGGCCCATCCTAGTCAACCGTAGAACCAACTACAGGAACCCAAAAATACAATCATTTCCCACGAGACCATTCTACGGTCTGTAGACCCCATCCGTACACTTCAAATTTCAGTCCAAAATTTCACTAAATCTAGAATAATTTTATGGGACCTTTTTACGGTCTATAGAACCTACTCTGAGTAATTTTTACAGATCAGTCCTATGACCTGTCATTCATCTTATAATCCATCTTGTCATGTCGTAGTTCAACCTTCAGAAACTTAATTTTCAAAAGTATCAACTCTGTGTTCTACGATTCACTTCCTACGGCCTATAGAACTTGCTACGATCCATAGGTTGGACTCGTAGACCACTGCTTCAAAGAAAATTTTACATTTTTTCTTCCCTTTTCTACTTTCCAAGTTCTGAGGTGTTACAATAATGGCCCATTTTAGGGAATTTTCTACATTTTTAGCGATCACCTTACCGTACCATAATGGTCCAATCCTGCTATTGTGGTGGTGTTGTAGCAGGATCTCCCCTATAACAGGAATTGATTCCATTTATTGTAACGGTGTGTCAATCTCTATAGAGGCTTTCACGGTACAGAACCTTGGAAATCCTTCAAAATTCACCTACTTCACAACACACCTTCAAACCTTGACATTGCAAACCAACTCCTTCACCCCAACTTCGATACCAGGAGTTCTATTCACCCAAATTAATTTTTGAAAAGTCCTACGAACTCCTTAATGTCTTAGTAACAAGGAAAAAAACTCTACTTAGACACTTCACCAATACTTTCCCTTGATTTACCTAGACGTCTTCTTGCTCAAATTTACTCCAAGCATAGCCTAGCCTAAAATTTTTAACTCACAAGTAGAAAATATTTCTCGACCAAATTCTTTTGCGAATAGCACACCCATAATGACATGAAGGGTAGTAACGGTAATGAATATGATTGAATCTTTAAATTATTAAAAAAATTTATTAATGAAAATAATGAAGGAAAAAAAATAAAATAAAAAAGAGATAAGAGATAAATAGATTTTTAACATATAGAGAGGTGCAACATCACTTTTTTAACAACAAAATTTCCCTAATTATATTTGATTTATGCCTATAATAGCGTCTATAGCCAAAAAATTGAACTATAAAGTATTAATGCTAGATTTCTTCCTATATACATGTCCATTTTAATTATCTTTTAAATATAATAATTGACTTGATCTTCTTTAGCTATATATTCAATTACTATTCCATCCTCTATATTGTTATATGGGGAAATTGTCACGACCCGAGACTACACCCTGGACGTGGCCGGCACTCAAGGACTATTGTTGGTCCCCAAGCGAACCCTCATCCTGGCTGGCTACAAGCGGAAGACTAACTCAAGCATACATAAGCTTAAAACTGAATTAAATTCATTGAACTCCAATAGTGAACTTTAAGAAAGTATGAACGATACTCAAAAGAAAGTAAATACAGAAAACTATACAACTCTGTCTATTTATGAAGCCTTTACTATTACAGAAGGATATCGGAACAAGACCCACGACATCTCAAAACTACTAACTATAAGATAAAGGTGAAGTCCTCCGGAATATAAGAAGGCTCACCAAGGTAGACTGGAATATCACATGACCTCAACGAAATGCGTGTTGATGATCCTGAATACCTGTATCTGCATCATGAAACGATGCAGGACAAATGGCTCAGTACGTGGAATGTACGAGCATGCAAGGGGATTTCTAAATTATAAACATAGGCTTGAACTTGATAAAAAGGAAACATACTTATATCTTCTCAACTCACTCAACTCAACTCAACTCAAGAATAAGATACTCAACTCAAAGATTAGATACTCAACTCAAAGGTACTCAGTTCAAGATACTCAACTCTAGATATTCAACTCAAGATAAAGCAACAATAAAAGATGTAATATATGGAAAGCTTTTAAAACAGTAGATAGCAACTTAATGTATTGAAGAATAACATAACAACTCAATTTATATATAAAAATACAATATAACTCTGTGGGAGATTCTCTAACCGACAACCATCACTATGAGCTATGTAATGATACAACGACTCACCCACGCTGCTAGAACTATCCTATACTTTGCCGGGGTATAAAAACCTACTACTAAGTGGATCCACTAGTCTATGCTAAAAAGCATTTAGGAATCATCTAAAAAGTATGACCCTTTCTACCCACGTTGGCTCTATGGTTTATGGGGGCTGTGAGTTGTATGAACTCTCCCCCATATCGGTGCTCAATACTACTCCCAAAATATACTAGCTCATATGTTTAAAAACATAACTCTTTCTATGTTTTGAGATTATTACTCAAAAATATTTCTTTTAAAAGAGATGGTACTCAAACTGGTCAAAACTCTTTTGAAAATCTCAGTTTCCTCTCATTTTAAATGTAAAAGTATTTACTCTTGGGAATACTTAGTTCCCATATATCATTTTAAAGAAAATGAACTCAGCTCTACTCTTTCTCAACTCAGTGCTCAAGTCTTTAAAACAAGTTTTAAAATAATTTGTACAAAAAAAGACTTCTTAAAATAGGGTTCATGCCGAATTATGGACATGAATGACTCAATTCAAGGTTTTCAATAACCATGTATAGAACTCAATACTTGGAACTCAACAACTCTAGAACTCAAGGAGTCAATGATACTACTTATCTCAAGAATGCTTGACTCGGAGGGGACCATGCAGAATTATGGGCATGAACTACTCAACTCAAGGACTCAATGATACCTCTCATCTCAAGACTGCTCGACTCATAGGGTTCATGCGGAATTATGGGCATTAACTAATCAACTCAAGGACCTTCATGGGTAACATGTAGTAGCCCCATGATTAGGAATATAATCCCCAAATGATAATGAACTCAATACTCAAGACTTAGAACTTGAAGATACTACTCCTCTCAAAGATACTCAGTTGATGGAGTTCATGCATAATTTATGGGCATGAACGACTCGACTCAAGGGTCTAAATAACAATATGGAACTCATGTATACGACTCTTCTCATTCTCATACTTACTTCCTCAAAACTCAGTTTAAAACTCAAGTGTTGGCTTTAAAATCTTTTCAAAATTTATAACTCAAATCATAGGGTTCATGTGGAATTATGGACATGAACTACTCAACTCAGGGATCTTAATAGCAATAAAGAAACTCAGTACTCAAAACTCAAGACTCAAGAACTCAAATCAACTTCTCTCAAGAATACTCATATCTAGGGGTAGAATCTTAGATTTCTCGTTTACTGATTTGAAAGAAGATGCAGGGCGTGAGGTCTAACTAGTCCAACACTATGATAGCCTTAAGTACCTGGAAGAACAAGGTTCTTGAATAATCTTGAAGAACTTGATTAGAAGCCTTGAAACCCTACCTTGAGGGTAAATGATCAAGAAAACCTTTCTTGAGATTTTTGAATTAGTTTCTTGAAATCTCTATGGCCAAGAATTATGATTTTCATTAGTGATTCATAATTGTATTGAGGAATTTGAGTCGAAAAGAATGGAATTCTTGGAGAATGACTTACCTTGAAGAAGAAACTTGAAAAAGATTGAAAGAATCTTGAATGTAGTCTTCTACTTTGATTTTCCTTAGGGTTTTGCCCTAGGTTTGAGATAGAAGAGAATGATGGATTAAAAGATGAAAATCTAAATTTTTTGAGCCTTTTATTAGTCAAGAAATCCGTTTAGGATTTTCTTGGAGGTAAAAAAACAAAAAAACGACCCTTTTTAATGTTTTCCCAACGACTAATTCGTAACAGCACTGTATCAGGTTACTAAAATAGTCATAACTTTTTACTCAGAAATTGGATTGACATGAAATTAGTGGCATTGGAAAGTAGATTCAAATACCTTTAATTTGATAGGTTATGGCCCACGTAACTCTTAATATTCTAAGAGATATGGTCGTTTGAAGTTGACCCAAGTAGAATCTTACATCAAAACTTAATCGATAAGGAAACTTCAAGAACTCATCAAGAAATTAAATTGCTCAATATTTATGGATAGATTCGCAAAATAAACTCATGATTGGCGTGTGGGTGAACGAACCCAACACTATGGAAGCTTACATACCTCAAAGAACTAGGTTCTTGGCGAACGCTTGAAACTTTAAATTTTTTCTCCTCTTGAATCTTCTCTCTAAAACCCTAAACGCTTTTGGGGATGAATGAAACTGATTCTAATCAGTTTAGACCCTTAATTGGGTGTAATTTACGTTTAGAATAAGTGGGGTAAGGAAAAGACTAAAATACCCCTCCTATTTTTGGGTAACTTTCCTTAAATGGACAGTCTCACTTCAAAGGGGCATATCTCCTTCATACGAGCTTCAAAATTAGCAAACTTGGTGGCATTGGAAAGAGGACTTAGAGATCTTTCATTTGATATCTTGTGGGTCTCCTAACTTATCTTGTACTGAAAGTTATGGTCGTTTTAAGTTGATCCAAAACATAGAAGAACCTAGGAATGACTTGAATGAAATCTCTTTAATTCGTTTTGGAACTCAAGGTGCTATGTCTAGTGACTTGACCTTAATAATTAAGAAATTTTGAATTCCTTGGTAAAATCCTACTCATAACAAAGGATGGTTCGAGTCTTAGCTCAAAATTTTTCTGGGGATATCTCCCCCTTGGGATCATTCGTCCTCGAATAGTGGCTGGACTGGGTATGGAACGAGGTTACTCTTATCATATTTTCCATACCAACTAGAATTTCCCGCATTACTATTCAGAACCAACTAAGGGCTTTCATTTAGCTATTTCTCATAGTAAAACCTCATCCTACTCTTCCTCCACATTTATGACCCTAGATGGAATTGTCCCACCATCATAATCATGATGAGAAATTAACCTTCTCCTTCTAACATCACTCCACTACTAAAAGGAATTCTGAAAAGACATCTCACATAATCTTTAGAACTCATTACTATCTTATTCTCAAACACTTGACTTGATTTCTCATCTTATCATCTCCCCCTTAGGTCTAAAGCTGACACTTGAAAGCTATGGACCTATTCCACATTGACAACTCAATTATGCTATCTTGGCACACCTCTTAATGTTCTTGTTACTCTTGTGACTTAGCCACATTTCACTGCCCTTATCTAAACATTAGGATCTCTCACTGGTACTACTTATATTCATTGCATCAAACATTTCAATTTCTCACCTACTCTTATGTCAAGTTTACCAGATCAAATCTCAAGGCTAACATCATCTCAAATTCAAGCTTAATGTTTATTACTAAACACGGATATCAATATGATTGCTCGCTTACTATACTAACTTACAATTACTAGGTACAAATTCAGAAACACTCATCCACTAGGACCTCATGACAAGTAGTCAATCCTTACCTCTCAGTCTCCACACTTACAAATTTCTATCACACTTCACTTCACAACTGAAGTACTATTCACTCATTCACTATACATCATTGCCTAATTAGTTTTATCACACTTTGAATATTATGGGATCTCCCTCACAATCATAAGCCTAGCTTAGATCTATCACCTCATGAATACTCTTGCTCTTCTATTCAACACTTACACTGGGTCATTACCTACACAATGACACTTCATCACAAACTCTTTTCTAGTTATAACACACTCTACCTCCTATGATGGAATCTTCACAACTCATCACTTCTTAGTCTACCCATAAAGTAAAAATCTTCATTAGTAACTTACTAGGTGCATAACTATAGTAACATAGTTCGTCAAAACACCATCTCCCTTTCTTAGATCACTAAACCTCTGTATACTTTTCTATAACTATGGGCTCTTTCACTACTACTTTTCATGATCTCGTAACTCATGTTACCTTTTCAGGTGAAGATATTACCCAAGATCTAAACATACCATCCTCTTAAAGGTCTCAGCTGAATAAGGTTTAGGGAAGAGTGTACAACTCACTTTTAGCTCGAACGCACAATTCTCATGAACATGAGTGCATTCCTCTAAAACATAACATTTAACTCATTCATGGTCTTCTCTCAAGCCCCTCTGGAGTCTCATGACTTCCTCAAGACTCTTGCTAGGAGCAACTCGTCGATAGAGGACTGACTTTTCTTTTCAACCACCTTTAGTATGACGGGTAGTCGAATGAATCTGAGAAACACACGAGTATGAATAAATCTCTATGACATAGATCTATTGCACGATTAAGAGTATGAAAGAAGTGAGATAGTTCCTAAATGTTGTAGCCTCCTAATTATTGATGTGGCGCGCTTCACACCGATAAATAGGACTCTAAAGACATGGCTTCATAAACACCCTAAGACTCTTGAACTCTGTGCTCTGATACCAAGTTTATCACGACCTGAGCCTACACCCTGGACGTGGCCGGAATTCGAGAACCATTGCTGGTCTCCAAGCGAACCCTCATCCCGGCTGGCTACAAGCGGAAGACTAACTCAAGCATACATAAGCTTAAAACTCAATTGAATTCATTGAACTCCAATAGTGAACTTTAAGAAAGTCTGAACAATACTCAAAAGAAAGTAAATACAGAAAACTCTTCAACTCTGTCTATCTATGAAGCCTCTACTATTACAGAAGGATATCGGGACAAGACCCACGACATCTCAAAACTACTAATTGTAAGATAAAGGTGAAGTCCTCCGGAATATAAGAAGGCTCACCAAAACTGACTGGAATATCACATGACCTCAACGAAACACTTGTTGATGATCCTAAATACCTGTATCTGCATCATGAAACGATGCAGGCCAAATGGCTCAGTACGTGGAATGTACGAGCATGTAAGGAGAATTCTAAAGCATAATCATAGGCTTGAACTTGATAAAAAAGAAACATACTTACATCTTATCAACTGACTCAACTCAACTCAACTCAAGAATAAGATAATCAACTCAATGATTAGATACTCAACTCAAAGATACTCAACTCAACTCTGGATACTTAACTTTGGATACTCAACTCAAGATAAAGCAACAATAAAAGATGCAATATATGGAATGCTTTTAAAACAGTAGATAGCAACTCAATGTATTGAAGAATATAATAACAACTCAATTTATATAAAAAAATACAATATAACTCTGTGGGAGATTCTCTAACCGATAACCATCACTCTGAGCTATGTGATGATATAGCGTCTCCCCCATGCTGCTAGAACTGTCCTATACTTTTTCGGGGTATAAAACCTACTATTAAGTGGATCCACTAGTCTATGCTAAAAAGAATTAAGGAATCATCTAAAAAGTATGACCCTTTCTACCCACGTTGGCTACATGGTTTATGGGGGCTGTGAGTTGTATGAACTCTCCCCTATATCGATGCTCAATACTACTCCCAAAATATACTAGCTCATATGTTTAAAAACATAACTCTTTCGGTGTTTTGAGATTATTACTCAAAATTCTTTCTCTTAAAAGAGATGGTACTCAAACTACTCAAAACCCTTTTGGAAATCTCAGTTTCCTCTCATCTTAAATGTAAAAGTATTTACTCTTGGGAATAATTAGTTCCCATTTATCATTTTAAAGAAAATGAACTCAGCTTTACTCTTTATCAACTCAATGCTCAAGTCTTTAAAACAAGTTTTAAAATAATTTGTACAAAAAAAGACTTCTTAAAATAAGGTTCATGCCGAATTATGGACGTGAACGACTCAATTAAAGGTTTTCAATAACCATGCATAGAACTAAATACTTGGAACTCAACAACTCTAGAACTCAAGGAGTCAATGATACTATTCATCTCAAGAATGCTCGAATCGAAGGGTTCATGTTGAATTATGGGCATGAACTACTCAACTCAAGGACTCAATGATACCTCTCATCTCAAGACTGCTCGACTCATAGGGTTCACGCGGAATAATGGGCATGAACTACTCAACTCAAGGACCTTCATGGGTAACATGTAGTAGCCCCGTGATTAGGAATATAATCCTAAAATTATTAGGAACTCAACACTCAAGACTTAGATCTTGAAGATACTACTCCTCTTAAATATACTTAACTGATGGAGTTCAAGTGGAAGTTATGGCATGAATGACTCTACTCAAGGATCTAAATAACAATATGGAACTCATGTATATGACTCTTCTCATTCTCATACTTACTTCCTCAAAACTCAGTTTAAAACTCAAGTGTTGGCTTTAAAATCTTTTTAAAATTTTTAACTGAAATCATAGGGTTCATGTAGAATTATGGACATGAATGACTCAACTCAGGGATCTTAATAGCAATAAAGAAAATCAGTACTCAGAACTCAAGACTCAAGAACTCGAATCAACTTATCTCAAGAATACTCAAATCTAGGGGTAGAATCCTAGATTTCTCTTTTACTAATTTGAAAGAAGATGTAGGGTGTGAGGACGAACTAGTCCAACACTATGATAGCCTTAAATAACTGGAAGAACAAGGTTCTTGAAGAATCTTGAAAAATTTTGAAGAAGAACTTGAGTAGAAGCCTTGAAACCCTAGCTTGAAGGTAAACGATCAAGAAAACCGTTCTTGAGATTCTTAAATTAGTTTCTTGAAATCTCTATGGCCAAGAATTATGATTTTCATTAGTGATTCATAATTGTATGGAGGAATTTAAGTTGAAAATAATGGAATTCTTTGAGAAAGACTTACCTTGAAGAAGAATCTTGAAAAAGATTGAAAGAATCTTGAATGTAGTCTTCTACTTTGTTTTTTCTTAGGGTTTTGCCCTAGGGTTTGACAGAGAAGAGAATGACGGATTAAAAGATGAAAATCTAATTATTTTGAGCCTTTTATTAGTCAAGAAATTCATTTAGGATTTTCTTGGAGGTAAAAAAACAAAAATGACCCTTTTTAATGTTTTTCCATCGGCTAATTCGTAACAGAACTGTATCAGGTTACTAAAATAGTCATAACTTTTTACTCAAAAATTTGATTGATGCGAAATTGGTGGCGTTGGAAAGTAGATTCAAATACCTTTAATTTGTTAGGTTATGGCCTACGTAACTCTATATATTCTATGAGATATGGTCATTTGAAGTTGACCCAAGTAGAATCTTACATCAAAACTTAATCGATAAGGAAACTTCAAGAACACTTATCAAGTACTCATCAAAAAATTAAATTTCTCAATATTTATGGATAGATTCGCAAAAGAAACTCATAATTGGCGTGTGGGTGAACGAACCCAACACTATTGGAGCTTACATACCTCAAAGAACTAGGTTCTTGGCGAAATCTTGAATTTCTTGAACGAACGCTTGAAACTTTGAAATTTTTCTTCTGTTGAATCTTCTCTCTAAAATCCTAAGCGCTTTTGGGGTTGAATGAAACTGATTCTAATCAGTTTAGACCCTTAATTGGGTGTAATTTGCGTTTAGAATAAGTGGGGTAAGGAAAAGACTAAAATACTCCTCCTATTTTCGGGTAACTTTCCTTAAATGGATAGTTTAACTTCAAAAGGGCATATCTCCCTCATAAAAGCTCAAAAATTAGCAAACTTTGTGGCGTTAGAAAGAGGACTCAGAGATCTTTCATTTGACATCTTGTGGGTCTCCTAACTTATCCGGTACTGAAAGTTATGGTCGTTTTAAATTGATCCAGAACTTAAAAGAACCTAGGAATGACTTGAATGAAATCTCTTTAATTTTTTTTGGAACTCAACGTGCTATATCTAGTGACTTGACCTTAATACTTAAGAAATTTTTAATTCCTTGGTAAAATTCTACTCACAACGAAGGATGGTTCGAGTCTTAGCTCAAAAATTTCTGGGGTGTTACAGAAATAATTTAGAAATGATCAGAATCATAATTCTACAAATAAAATCAGGTACTTGTCTTACTATTTTTTCATCTACCAGCGGAGAAATAAATTCTTGAAGTTCTAGATAATTTTATGTTAGAAAAGTTTGTTGGGTGTATGGTAAACATGTGATTATATATATAATTTCGCAAATTAAAATTATTTTTTATGTTTAAGTTTTCCCGTGGAAAAAAGATTTTTTTAGTAAACTATGGAAAGTCAAATAATTATCTTTGCTCGGTTACACTTGATTTTCCTTTTTTCTTTGCTATGCATTTATTGCCGTCCTTTCAACCTAGACGCTGGGAAAAAGGATTTATTATTTGTCGATCTATTGGAGTTGAGATTCTTGATTTGCTAGTTGTCGGTAGCCATGTCGATTACATTAGATTGATTTGCAAGACCTTAGATAATCAACACCTACCAGCTTTCTTCATTCACAAATCACGGATTTTTAGTCAAAATCAATTTGGATCGTCATCATCTTCGGTGAAATCAAGGAATTTTCAGTGGATGCAAATATTCTAATAGGGAGGATCTATTTTACTCCCTTAAATTTATAGAGCTTTTTCTCCTTCTTTCTTTTTTTGCCTTTTCCTCTCTCTTCACTGAACTGTTCTTGTTGGAAAGTCCACCCCAAACCAGATCCATACCAGATCTGGGCAGTAAATACTATATACCAACAAATTTCAATGACATCAGGTGATATCTGGAAATTTCAGTGAAATCCAGCAATTTTTGGTGACTTTCAGCAAGCTCCGGTGACTTCCAGGAAGTACTTGCTTCATCCGATGAAACCTTCCAGTGCTACAGGTTTCTCGCGACATTTCAGAATTTCTGGCATGAGTTAGATCCAGACACCTGATTCATTCTTTTTTCTCCAGAGAAGTACCTCTGATCTCCTCTTCAAGATCCAGGTTCTATCTTCCCTATTAATTTCCTGAATTGCTTCAAGTTGCCTTTAGTTTTAGATTTTTAGATTTGTTTCCAGAGTTGGATTTATTTTTCAGATCTAGTTTTTCAATATATCCTTCTTGTCTAATTATTGATCTTTTGTGATTAGTATTCTATTGCATATATCTATCTCTTCTTCACTTTACTCTCGGTTTAACTATGCTCTCTATTTTTTTTTATGTATAATGTCATTATTTAACAGTTCTTATGGTTTCTCTTGTGTTAGTATATTGGGTGTACACATTATCGATTTGGTTGCTTCTATTAATCCATTTCATTCATAAACACAGTTCTTGATTCAGTAGTTTTAGTAGATGCCTGTTTTATTTATATCTTGTTTAGTTTATGTCACGACCCAGACCGTTGTGAGTGGCACCCACACTAACCATCCGATGGGAGAACCAACTACCAACCCAAAAATTACTTAATTAGCACAATATTTTTTCTAAACTAAGTCATCAAATAAATATCTAGAAACACTCTTAAAAACAGCCAACGAATCGAGTCCCCATAAACTCAATCGATATTCAAAACATTTGCGTAAATTTGATACGCCAAATTACACCTCCCTAAGGAAGTTTAAGCAGTCGTTGTTCAAATAAAGAACCTAACAGAGGTTAGGGTCGATCCCACGAAGAATGAGGTCTACACTTAGGCTAATTAACTATTGATTATTTTGTCAAATCAATAGAAGATAAAACTAGGGTGTATGTGTTCCCCACAAGTCCTTAATGCAGTAAACCTTATAGTAGTAATATTATATAGTGTTTAACATTCAAAGTCGGTAAGTTATGATCTTTTTAAGTGATTGGTCATCCAAATAGGGAATTTCACCATGCAACTTGGTTGGTCTACGGGTGTGTGCTTTACTAACCCTTACTATTGACCCCAGATTAGCTCTCACAGAGGTAGTTCAAGCTATTAGATAATGGTTGTAGTCGCTAAATCTCTATTGTTTAATATCTTTCCCCATCTGTAACTTCCTTGGTCGGGCAAGTAGGAATAAGGCGGGTTCTAACGTTGGCCACCAATAAAAAGCAATTAAAATGAAGAGATTAAATATACATGCATAAACATTTATTCAAGAATTACTAGTTATTAAGTCTACATTGTTAATTCGTCATGATTACCATAACCCTAGTTGTGGATTTAGCTAC